>CAJVPI010000381.1:0-32219 GCA_910592345.1 Paraglomus brasilianum
GACGCGTGTTCGCGTGTTAAATGACACTTGATATTGTTGTCGTGCGCGACCTTATAAGTATAAATATTGTCGTGATTTACGCAGTAAGGAGTGCGAGAGTCAGCCACAACGATCACTGTCAACCAATATTAAAGCATAAACGAGTATCGATATATTATCTAGTGTAACACATCATTACATCATATCCGGAATGTTACACTGATATTATTGTTCTTATTTACGGAAAAGTATTTTTCACTGGTTAAAACAAGTCCGACAAGTTACGCGTATAAATTTAATAAACTGATTCCTATGATAGTGATAATATCAATAACAAAAGCGCCCGTGCGATATAATATATGCAGTATAGCGAGTAGCACTAACAGCGTGGTTTGGCGTCTGGGTGTATATACAGTATGTATGAATAGACGCGTGTTCGCGTGTTAGATGACACATATTGGTACATAAAAAGCATAAACGGGCATCAGTATATTGCCTAATGTAACACATTATTCATCATAATTGCGATTGTCATAATTGTTTCCTGTATATTAATAGTATCAGTGTAACATTTCGGAGTAACAAAGTAAAATATTTTTCACTGGTTAATAAGTCTGATAAGTCACGCGTATAATTTTAATTTCTATGATAGTGCCATGCCAACGGTCACGGGAGAGTGGATAACTATTGACACTTGGGCTTTAGTTCCTTTCAACGGAGGGGTGGTCGCTAAGTTAAATATGACGACAGTTAGTGAGTGACCTTTCAATCAGGCTTTCCTATTCACGACTCTCTAATAGTCGATCGATCGACGCTAATCCTCGGTAAATACGTCGTTCCTCGAGTATATTCGCTATTATCCACCGATGGGATTAGTTTCGATGGTCTATAGATCTGGGGTGTTTGTATAATTCTCAACGCATTGCTAATAAACGAGTATTTATCGTAATTGCCACGAGAGTAATCGCGGGACAAGGGCGAATATTCCTAGACGATATAGGGATTAACGGTTTCTCAGCTATACCGTAATTTACCAGAGAATGAATTTCAGATTATAAAGAACTACTCTTTATTACTGTATTATTAGAAAGGAATATTAATTGAACATTACATGAACATGAACATGATTGAACATTTAAGGACATGGGAAACATGATGCGAGCATGATTAATAGTCGTGCTTCTATATATCTTCTGAGGTCCAGTATACTAAGTAAAAGCTAATTATTGTTTGACTGCTATTGATATTGCGGCGTTGCCGTTTTCTGGCACCTAATGTTTGTGATATCATCGGAGTTACGCAGAAATTAGGGAGAAATATACGTCATTATTAACATTAGTCCTCACAAGAGTGATGACATCACTAGCAAGAGCCCATGCAATATAATATCAGCGCGACCTATGCAGTATAACGGGTAATACACGTACTAACAGCATGGTTTTGTTATAACAATACAAGAAACTTACACTCCCACACTATGATTCTTTTGTGAGTCTTTCACATTTCTTCATTATTATCATCATGGAAATGGTTTCTACTTGTCAATTTTAACAAAAAAATGATGGTTTATTGATGATTCCAACTTGTTCTACAGTAAAAGTACATTATCTATACTGCTACTGAACATTTCAACTATGCTATGAAAGTTACTGATGGATAATTGAATAAAACAGTTGGCAAATTATAAGCATTACATGGCCCAAGTGATTGGGCAGGTGAAAAGCACAGGTCTTCAAATGCATATGGCAAATTGCTTGCTTCATAACAAGGCATTGATGTGACAGTTTCAGTGTGAACACATGTTTGAGAGTTATCCATGAACTGCCCAAATGTGAGATACAAACCAACAGATCCTTCCTAGTTACATAATAATAATGTTTAGCAGAGACAAGCTAGGTCTACCAGGGTCATAGGTTCAGGGGGAAAAATTCTTTAGCAGATTTCACGGGCTAAATTTTTATTTGTTGAAACAAAGATATGCACTGTTTTTCTGAATAAACTAGAAAAAAGTAATTGACAAAAAGTGCGAGCAATTCAATTAAACTTTTTTAAAAGTGCAAGAAGATACTGTGATCTTTACTTCTAATTGAAGCAGATATTACGTTTTTACTATTCTATATTACGACATTTATTTACGACTTAAAATGTAATTGATTAAAGAAATTAAAATACAAATTTGCAATGAAAAGACCCGATATGCAATTTATGCAACATTGAGCTGAAATAGTGCTTTCAAACAACGTCTGAGTTCTTGAAACCAGATCAGGCCAATCACCAAACCTGAAGAAGTAGGTAGAGCTAATTTGTAAACGAATTGTCCTGTCATTTGCTTTAAACCGTGGAAAAAAAATTAGTGAAAATCAATTCTTAGAAAACGATGAAGGAGTGGATTTTATTCTTATTCCTGCTATCTTTCTACTGTGCAACTGAAAATTATCGAATGTTTGCTTTCTCGTTTAGATCGACACTGCATCAATCAAACAGTCAGCACCCTCAATATGCACCTCATAAATCATAAATGCACCCCCCCTCGTAAATGCACGCCAAGCCTTATTAGAAATAGTTGTATACACTCCGTATTCATAATATTCATGTGATTTGTACTGTTAAATTGCATTGGATGTCTGACATGTGTTAATCAGTAATGAACTTGGTAAGATATCAAATTAACAGACCCAGTGAATCATGGTGTTTAAGCAGGTATATTTTACATCATTGCCTTGGGCGGTCGTAACTGATTGTCCGTTCATTCAACAAGACATTGAAGAGTTACTGAAACATGTGAGAGTGCTCGACCGTTAAAAATTACGAGCGTTGTGACGATAGAAAAAATTTTAGATCAAGTTGAAACCAATAAAATGCTTCCCTAAATGCACGCATCCAACTGGCGTGCATTTATAAGAGACTGTAAAAAAATTTGCGATCAATACTATTGCCGATTTTACATTTTCCAAAGTGGCCTGATTTAATAAGAATCTATCTGTGGCGTTCAGCAGTTTTGCAATCGTAAAACCTTTTGTGGCTGTGCATGTTCGCATGCCCATACCTTTTCATATGATAGTTCATTTGCTGATCTTCTTATCCGCTTTTCCACGACTATACAGCGACGACGCCCTTTTCGTATGCTAACGATAAGTAATATGGTTTGAGCCTCACCCTGTCCAGCGGTTCCATGATCATTTGAGAGATATAACAGGCATGCTAGGCAAGATAATGCACGCTGTCGATTGCCATGAGGATGATACATTACATACATACCTTGTGCACTGCCCAATGGAAATGTGACATGTCAAGTCGTGGCGGTTATTTTGACATTTCCTGGCAAACCGATACGAACAAGTGACAATATGGAGTCGATAGTAGATCGATCTGTATACCATCCCCGATAGAGTTAAGCAAAGATTGAGATAAGGTGAAACAAAACATGGTGCGACTGAGAGATATCCGGAAAGAGAATGGTGTCGCACACAATCAATGAATCTGTCTCTCTGTGCCGCTGATATAATATTTCGTTTGTCCACTAAAGGAACAAACACACTTACATGGCACATATTGGTGGATCTGATGTAATTGTTTGTTCAACCATATTCAAATTAAACACCACCTGCTCCATGTTACGTTTGTGGGATAAGTTCTTGTGCTTAACTGCATAAAGATACGATGAGTTTCGTTTCATACTATCTTTGTCGTTATATTAAAACACGCAAACCTTTTTATATTCACGGACCGTCGGCTACGGAATGCAACTATATTATGACCAGGCTTATGTAAGGTTTGTACCTTTCCCACAATCACCACGATCGCCGTTGCGCATACGCTTTTCTCCCTGGAATATTTTCACTTTTACCCATCAGATTAGAAGCGGTCGTGTAATTCTGCGGTGTAATATGAGATACTTATAATGGTGCTAGGAATAAAGAAAGCGACGAATGAACGGTCAACTCAAAATTTTGATCCTAACAAAAAGTCGAAATACGGTGCGACATGATTAACATTCATAGCCATATCCGTCATCCATAATTTGACTCTTTTGCATTGTTGCTCAATATTGAATCGGATAATTTTTTATTCGTCTACCAATCCAAGACTAGCCAGCGAATCAAATCGTGCGTTGCTTGCACACCGGTCAGCTCTAAGGGCTTCCTTGGTCGAGGGTAGGGAGAGAATGGAGGTGGCGTATGGGAAAGTCATGATTGCCGACCATATGTGGTGTATCCACCTTTGTCTGTTTTCATTTGTTTGGTATTTATAGGCCAAATATTTAAAATGACATCATATATTGTATCTGAAACATTATCTCGTAAATATACATTTCATTACTTGGTGATATTCTATACGACAGGCCGGCCTATCCAACAGGATTTGTCTTGGAATCAAGAATAAATATCATTGATGTACCTTTACAATACATTAATGTTTAACACCGCATTTGGTCTTCACTTTCTGTGCATGTGTCATTGCACTTTTTGTTCGATTATAAATACGTGCCTGTTTTCGACAACTATGTCTTAGTTGAGGGAGTTTCGAATCTCCGCTCTTGGAGATTCTGTTCCGACAAGAGGAGTTCGTTGACCCCTCATCCTTTTTGTTTTTCATACACTCAGATTCATCTTCGACTACTATGCCGCAATTTACCTTTTCTTGGATATCCTATCTCTCTTTCTAGTTGGCTTTCTTACAATATAGCTAAGAGTTATTGTCCATACACTCTCAAATTAAGCATTATATCGTACGGTCACTATTCGGCAAATGGAATCTACCACACACTGTCCATTGTTCTACTCGAGATATGATTTGACGTGGGGTATGAAAATCACCGATCCCAAATTTTCACATGCTAGCCACGGTGAATGTAAATCCTTGACATTATTGCTGCCCTTTTTGTTTTTAGGTCCAAGACGCGAGCGTATTGCACCCCCACCTTATCAAAAACTTATTTTTGAAGTAACGATCACCGACTGGAACATAGAACCAGAAGGATTGTTCGGCTTTCAATCGTACGTCGTGTATCGTATATCGACTGTAGTAAGTAGTAGTAATCTTACAACTCTATGATTCCAATTTATTATGCAAACATCCCCTCTAAGCTTTCCCCCCCCCCCCCCCCCAGTATCGCAAATTCGACAGTTCAATCGCAGAATCAATAACGTACAAACGATATCACGACTTCGTATCACTGTACGAAAAACTTGAAGAAAAGTATGGCTGGGTCAGATTACCGCTACTCCCTCCCAAACGATTCATAGGTAATGTAGCATTTCTTGTGTTGGATATGAAACGGATTCACGCACGTATAAACAGCGCATTATAAAGTGGCCAAGCAGATACATATTCGCGATAACAAACACGAAATAATACCGCTCTACAATACTCGTATATTTGTTGATCTAATTCAATGTCTTTCCCCAAAAAGGTAATCTCAACAGTAATTTCATCACACGCAGAAAATATCACTTGGAGCAGTTCTTAGAAAACTTGGTCTGTTGGCGTGATAACGATCCTGATGTAGTCGCTTTTTTGGGATTAGACGAAAGCGTAAGTTTAGAGTCTTGACAATACAAATCGTTCTCTTGTCCTTGCGCATGTAATCTTATTTATTTCTTCTTGCAGAATATTATTACTGAAAGAAGACCCCGCGACAAACAACAAGTGCGCAGTTGCCTACGCACCATCAGCACCAGTCGACCAAAAAACATACGATCCGTTTCTTGGCGTCTCGATACGAATGGTAAGATTGAGAACAATAGCCTGATTGTCGTGCGACAAGAAGAAAGAATTAACGCCAGGATCCATTTATTTGTTTTAGATTAACTATATATTCGTTTGGCATATACTCTTCTTCTTTCTTTTTTTTTTTTTCGCGGACAAAAGCAATTCACTGCTTTATATTTTTTTTATGGTTCTTTTTCTTCATCGTTTTTATTATTATATATTTTTTCCTTTGTAAATCGTAAAGTATATTGTATATCTTATTATTTTTTATAAAATATACTCTCTCCTTGTATATTCTCCTTTAAATCACTATGATTCTAAGATTGAGCGATATAAATAGTTTGTACTGCTTTTAATCGTATGGTTATTACGAATATGTAAAAATTGTTTTAATTGTTTGAGATAGTCATTTTTAGAGATTCTTTTAGGTAAGCTATGTGTTAATAAATTGGAATATGTCCAAGTGAGTGAACACTAAATATGCGTCGAAACGTTCCTAAGAAATTATTATTAATTAAACTGGGACAATATAAATTTATTCTGCTTATAATATGCGTATACTCGGTTTATTAAGTATTATTAACGTATCACGTTAAATTGCATACCATTGTCGTCAACTGTTTAATATGTTATCGTATATTTAAACTTTTTCAAAAAGGTCCGTGCGCCTTTCACACGCGATATACGATTTATGGTAAATTGCCAGCCTGCAAGACACTGGAATAAGGCCATGCATATGTTGTATTTATTTTATATTGTATTGAAAAAGTTTACCGAGTTTTCTGTATTCAATTGACTATACCAAATTAGAACAGTAAACAAAAGTATATGCAGACTTGTATGCAGAATTTTTGATCTTCAAAACAAACCATATTTAGTTGCCTTGGTTTGACATTATTAGGTTAACTGGTACAAAAGTTCTTTATCTAACTTCCTTATATGACACGCAAATTACACATATTTACATATAATGTAGTGGGTAATGTTTCCCAACGTGTAATCCACCATTGTTTTGGCTGGAAAAACTACTTAATTTAGACAAGCACTTGCAAATATTTGATATGGTAATTATGTCAATGTATTATAAATTTGTAATCGCAAAGATTACTGAATAATTTTATTTAATATTTTTAGTATTTATGCCTTGGCCCAAGTAAGCGCTGCTTGCTAAGATACAAGTAATAATTTCAATCCTTACGCAAACTTGTCACATAAGATGGTGAAGAGCGAGTTGGCGAATGTTTAATTATTGATATCAGTGATAAAATTGTTCATGGATTGGGAACGTGTATAACTAATTGTATATAACCGTGACATTTCGAGAAGTCAGTGATTCATAGATGCCACTTCAAAAATATATTTAATACTTTGCGTTAATGTAATAACAACCGCAGCGTCTATTTGTCCAGAAAGTGCTTTTTATTACTCAATTGAAAGAAATTTTCGTGTCTAGGCTTCAAAACTTATTTTAGTTCTAGAGTCGAAAGGCGCACCATCTAATGCGATTCGATAGCGTCATATCTATTATATCTGCTATTCCGTTAAGGGACGTTCTCCATGAGACCTATGTAAAATGGCATCATCAACTAGTAAGAGAATTTTTCCAGCCAGTGCTTGAAATAGGTAATTGCATCCATACGAAGGAATGCTACTATCTTTACGGGTATGTCCGTCTACAGTCTATGACATTTGTTTAGCAAATATAGTTACATGTTGTACTTGCACTGAGTTTTGCAGTCAAAATTCTATAATTTGTAATGCGCTGTTCATTGTATTGAACTCTCAACCAATAGACAATTGGAAATACCAAAATCTGGTTAATAAATGTAATATTTGATCGGACATATCTGTTAAGTCAGTATTCATACTCCTGTATTACAATGGTATGCTTGGTTAACCAGACAAGTATATATTAATGTATGCTCAAAGGACAAAATCTTAATATGGGTCGATCAAAACATTAATATGTTTTATTTGAAGGATAAGTCGACGAAATCACTAGAAACATTGATTAAACAGATATAAAAGAAATAATTGTTTTTTCATACCATAAAGGAAATCCGTATTGACAGGTAGTAACTTGTGGGCCAATTCTGAACAGAAACAAATTATTAAGTCTGTTAAAATTCACACTATCACAACTGACAATATAGTCGACAAGAGCAGCTTGTGTCTGTCCGGGAACGCCGTTGCGACAATTTGCAACTGGGCGTATCGTTTTATTTCATTGAACAAATGTGGCAGGATCATTGGAATCTTTTTTTTTTCTGCTTCAAAGATCAATTTATATTTAGTAATCCGTTCGTTTTGGAGAAAATCCGGGAGCAAACTTTTTTGACATATCAAAATGGTCATTAAGAAACTTATTAAGAATAATTAAGCCAACTTTTGTCTTTTTTCAGAAACTACTAAGAAACCAAAGAGTTTTCACATTCGAAAGGCCTTAGTGAGACCGCCAGAGGCGGGGAACAGCCCAAAGGGCAGTACAGCAGTTTTTCGTTTGCGTCATTCCATTAGCAACTCCATTCATGAATTTTTCCACCAGGCGTGTTTGGGACTGTTGCGTTTTTTGTTGGCGATCCGCTGCTTTCGGCACTCGCGCAGGAAGGCTCCCAGGTGGGGTGCCGTACGGCACGTGTTACAAAAGATGTAAACTGTTTTTACGTAGACCATGAGCATTAGGACGAATATCTAGTGTTTAATAATTTATTTTCGTCATAGTTATTACGCATTGTTGGCGGTTACACGCTACATATGTAGTAGACCGTCAGCAAAGCGACGGGTTACAAGCTCGTATAGAAAAAAACGCGGAACTTAAAAGCTGATGCGTAAAGGATTTTTTCAAGTCCGCTTTATAAATAAATTCAACAACAACAGATAATCCATCGCTTTGTGGATTCTATGCCAATGACGTTTCGTGACTATCAAGTTATCATGTTATTTACACACTTGATTCTGAGTCTGCATGACGTATTACAGAGTGTTGTTTGCATTATTATTATTATTGCCTGCAGAGACCGGTGATACACGAAGTTGTGAGGCTTACTTCGACCCACATATTAATATTCCCAGTTTTCATTGTTTCGTTTATTACAGTATTAGAACTTAATTATTAAATTGTATATTGATTCGCCAGAGATCACGGGCATTTCTTAAAGAGATTGGATTTTGGTGACACAGGATAATAATGGGGGAAAACGTAGCTAAATTGTGCAATAGGCTATCCATTCTTCTAGATGTATGATCGAAGAATATCCTCATTCGAAATATGATTTCTTCATCCTCACGCCTATAATTCTTCTGGGGTGAGGCCTTACTCTCGTGCAAAGTCTATTATTTCCGCATCCATCATCAATATATTTTTGTTACGGTCATGAATTTCTCTGTAATCAAGACCCCGTTTGAATAGATAACTCATCCACTAATAGATCCGTGGACATTCATATATTCGACGTCCCAGCAATTGTCACATCTCAGTCAGAAACTCGTAATCTAGCTCCACTATAAAAGAAATATCGGAAAAATAAAATCGACCCATCAGATACCAATGGCATTGGCGATAACCAAGATACATTACCCGCTCCATCAAATGCAAATTCCATTGAAAAAATAATAATAAAATGTCTCAGAATCTATTAATTAAGCATTAGAAGAGATACCTTTAGTAGCTTCTACGTCTAGAAATTCCAAAATTCTGAAATTAGTAAAACCATTACTGAAATTTTCGAGGTTGTAGAGACTCCTAAAACTACCGAAGAGGCCACGCCTCAGCAAAGAAACGTTTAAGAGAACGGGCCACCGATCATAGCGAGGATTCCGATAAATTCATGACCATTACTGAAGAAGATATTGATTTAGCACGGATAAGATGATGGGTTTTGCTTCGGTTCTTCCGGAGGATCCCTATTTTAACCCAACAAGCAAAGCATTCGGAATAAAGTGGTCTTTTCCGATGAAACAACGATTTATACTATCTGGTGCATGGTACAGCGTTTATTATTATTTAACATGCTTATTATATCACCATATATTCTTAAACCCATCTACTTCTCGCCTTCAATATCTACCATGCTCATTATAACAAACTTCTCTCTAGAACACCAAGAACGACGCTGTTTACACGTAATACGTGCCTTTCGAATCATTTTTCTCATATTAAAGCAAGATGTTGCAAATTTTATTACAACCAATAAAATAGTGATTTACTTCGTCCTATTATAGTATAATGCCACCCCTAGTATAATACCACTATCCGATCAAAGTACCACTCCATGCATAGTACCTCATGGTACAACGAGGAAATACCACTGGGACTTTAGTCCGAAAAATGCGGTAATTCGGAAGCCTGTAGGTTGGGATTTATCTAAAACGCATTTCCACTGAAGCGAATATAACGTCACGAATATTCCTATTCTATATAGGGATTAGTGGTTCACAACTGTATCGGGAACGAATCATTAGTATTTCAGGGTATAAAAAACTACTAGTTTGTTTAACGATAATATGAATAAAGAAATCAAACACACATCTACACTGCTTCTATACAGTCAACTCTCTTTATAAGGACCGGTTTTACTTTCCCAAATCGTATATTCTTAATGATACTACGTTTCATATAAGAACCCGCTGGTTATACGGACCGATTTTGCTTTGCCCAAAGGTGGTTTTTATAAAGAGAGTTGACTGTATCTATTTTTTAACAACGTATACTGCTGAATTTGTGTACGCGGCTGTATGTTATTTGCAGCGCTGACGTGACACATTTCGATCGAATTTTCTTTGTGGCACCAGGAGTTACGCAGAATTAGTAATATACCCACTTTTATTCGATGTATGAATGCTTTCTACGTTTCTCTTTGAAAATAACAGCAAGCTAATAAAATGCTTATGCTATGATAAGCAGATATCGTTGTGTATCTACAAAGTTCATAACTTATACGCAAGTTATCTTACATAATATTAAAGTACAAGATTGACGCGGGGGGGGGGGTTGGCAGTTGCAGTCTTTCTCGCTACATTTGACTTATAATACAGCAGTTAACGAAATCTACCTCTGTCAAACAACTGTAGAACAATAAAAGCTTTATAAAATACATGTATGATATCGCAAGTTGTACGATATACTGTATTGTAGCAACAAGCGCTTGTGCCAAATTTTAATAAGAAAATTATTCAGCTACCATAATCTTGTTATTGCCGGTGTGGGGATACCTTTATCGAACGAATTTGATGAATTTAACATGCATGAACCTGACACAGCATACAACTATCGATAATGCTAAGGCACCTGTTATCTAGGCAGATAAATTGCTAGCCAAACATGCTTATCTATTGTATCATCCTCTCTTCCGTCGAACAACTTTCAAACAGATCTTGCACAATGATTGGGTATCATAGCATGTTTATATACGTGCATCAGGACTTGAGGTAAATTGGCAACCGAGATTTGCAAGCTTGTGTACACTTATTCATGGCAATATATGGTAGCAAAAATAGTGTGCCTATGATAAGCCAATATTTAATACATACAGGAAATTTCTTAGCATTCAGTATTCGGACAACATAGTCCGATTTCAATCATGTGAGACACGACCAAGCTTTTAAACAAGCATTTATTCTGATCGACCATTCGGCACCTGCATATACGTCACCCTGACTGTACTCGTATAATTACCATATGAAGGCATTCTTAACCACCACGAGTACGCCACGTGTGAAACATTCTTCCCAAACAGTCAGCACTTGCCGAGTGAAGTAGTTCCACAATTCGGGTCTTGACAAAGAATTTGTCCCTTGGCGTAGATTGCTTTGCATTCTTTGTCATTGGAGGGTATACAAAGGATTTACAGTGGGGGAACTCTGCGCAGATGATGACGCAGTCAAAATTCAGCAATAAATATGCGCATTAGGCACTCTGTGAAAAATATTCTGTTGTCCTTCCTACAACTTTTCCAAAGGAAAAAAAACAAAACACAAAAACAATCAAAAAATAAATACCTCTTATTCTAAATTTTCGACGAAATTATGGCCTCATCAAGCGATACCTTGTCCACATCAAGTAATGATATCTGCGTCGTCGCTAGTTCCATGGACGCAAAGGATACTACAGTTCATACAACATATCCAGCTATTCGAACAATATCAACTCCGTTATTTAAGACTATTTCATCATGCGTAAGCCACTCGCAAAGGCGGAAATCGAAAAACTTCCAGGTTGATGATGAAACGATTATTTCACAACTAAGCAATACAGTCCGGTTTGGCAACAGTGAAACATATGAAATAAATATGTCTAATGATGTTCTATTATACGAGAGCAGTTGTGATGATGAAAGTGAAGATAATGAGCAGCAGGAATATTTGTTTCCAAATCTCGAGGACATTGGAGTCAGGAAATCCACACAGTGATTATGGACGAAGAATTGTCAAATTGGTTATTCTGTCATATATCTTGTGCTTTCTTGTAATTATGTACACAATCGTGCTTATAGAATTGTATAGACTTTCGGTTTCGCTTATTTTACTAATGAAATATGAATAGTTATGAACAATATTTCTTGTATTATAATTCATTATAGATTAGTATAAGGAAATAAACGGGAAAAAAATTATATTACTACTTTGAAGACTAAAGCTAATAAGTTAAGAGCCGCATTTAACGTTTATACTTCATGATGAGTCACACACCGTTAAACCCGAAATCTTGTCGCTATCCCTCGCCGTTCCGACTGTCTACTCAATCCAATAACAGTTTGTATCACCTGCCTGCGTAACATTACTCAAATCATATGAATTCTATTGAGAATTGTAATAATGCATATTGTATGACATCACAGTCGAATTCTGTCGAAGAAAAAAATTTGTCTTGCGTCATGGACACATTGAACATTCTCTCGGCAGGGCCAAAAATCTATGCGCGAAAACGAAAACGAAAGTCTCAGCAAGTAAAAGAGATTGTGTTTGATGAGCAAGCAAGAAGGTGAGTATGATCTATAAACGGTGCGCTAGAGGATGCGAATCTGTAAACGCAAACGGGCTCATTTGAAGAAACATTGTTTGGCAGAGAATATTTAACAGGATTCCATAAGCGAAAATTAGAGCAACGAAAAAAGGCAACCGAGGCAGCAAAGCTAAGGGCCAAGAAGCAGAAAGCCGAAGCTAAAAAAGCAGTAAGTACAAACTATAGTCACAAGATCTTTTCAAGGGTTGGCACAATCTAATTGTATGTGATTCATACAAGTCACGCGAGAATTTACGCAAACAATCAAAAGATCGGATTGCTCAAATCGAAACGATTCTATCCAAGCGTAAGGAAGAAGATAAACATGATCCTCGTTCAGTCACTGTCAAACAAGAATTTTCGGGTGAACAAATAAAAAACGAACTGAGTACAATGGAGAAGATATTTTTTTGAAATTGCTTGGTCACGAATCAATCTGATCTGAAATATTTATTTGTTATGGATTATGTAATGGTAATTGAAAAAAGAGAATTAATTCTATTATGCGAATTTATAAACTAAAGAAGCTTTATTCTGCTTGGGTCAAATTCCAATGGCGATAACTTTCTGTATTGATGTCAACAGTTCAGTGGTATCAACCATGCTTGCTATTCGAACATATTCGAACATGTTAGGAGTTGAATCATCCGCAAATCGTTTAGTATGGACCATTGCGTTGTCCTTGACAAACCAAAATAAAAATGACGACATAGGAGACCGGAAAAGTGACTCATTGACTCGCCCTTGAAGCTAGTACTTTCCTGGCACAAGACGCAAATCAATTGTTCTGTTTGCTAATTCACAATCAATCTTGTGTGAAGGATCAAGTAGATAATCGAATGGCTATAGTCAACGCATTGCTATTCTTAGGGATGCTTTGCTTCTTTGACGTCATTGTTATTGTCATATTCCAAGTTGTGTACAGTATATTGTCGTCATAGTACCCGTTGACATCATAATTTGGAGAAAAAAAACTCTAATTGTGCCGAGTGTGACAAGTCTATATGCGCAGTTATCCCATGATCAATTTTATTGCCGAAGGACGACACATTAGGAATGGCACATTTTGGCCTTGTAACGTTACATCCCTCCATTCTGTCACACGTCAAAGCTCTTGTATTATTTTGCCTTCACGCGTATTTCCGGAACGATACCTCAATTTGGCAATACGTGAAAAAGCGCAAATTTCTTTATCTATTCCCTATATCATTCTGCATTTGCGTATCACCTAAAGTACGCCTTCGAACACTATTTTCTCATGCCATAGGGTCGTATTACTGCATCGAAAATTGTACACATTTTGCTACGCATTACGAATCAAGATCCCATTCATGCGTCTTTGTATTCGTAAAATCCATTATTGACCTTTGTGTTATTAAATTTACGTCATTTTGTTAGTCGTGCGTTGTATCTGACTATACAACTCCTTTCTCCGCGTACTAATCAGAGGTCAATTCTATCGAATAATTATATTTAAATTATATTCTATTATTCAGAACTTTAAACATGGTGAAACGTAAGAATATTTCGATCGCAGTCACCTAACGAAATATTGAGTAATATTTCATCCTAACTATCCGAGCATGTCAAGCACTCATAAATCAACATTGAATAGTAAATATGGTGTCAGATTGTTTGCAAAGATGGGGATTTCCTTAACAATTTAGCCGATTTCTGCTTGATAGGGCACTTCATGTAAACTTGGTGGATATATATACAGAATATGACCAACTTAGCTGATACTGAGGGGGGGAAAAGGTGTTGGTGTTGTTAGCCTGGGCTTTTTTTTTAATTTGACATTACCGAGGCGCCTATTTGTATTGCCTTAAAAATGCATTTATTCTGTTTGACCGTGTTAACAAAGAACGAACAGACAGCTACGGACGAATTCATTTTACATATAGCTGTATAAATGCGCACACATTCTTTATCAATTAATATTAATATCTAATTGTACGCGATGATTTTCCATGGTTCCACAGTTGTTTACAAGTATTTTAAACAGTTACACCACTAAGTAGATATCATTTCCCATGGAGTCATTACAAAGAAAAAAGTTGCACGAACTA
Organism: Paraglomus brasilianum; assembly: GCA_910592345.1. NCBI lineage: Eukaryota > Fungi > Glomeromycota > Glomeromycetes > Paraglomerales > Paraglomeraceae > Paraglomus > Paraglomus brasilianum. The sequence continues at coordinate 14,761 of CAJVPI010000381.1, forward strand.
CTTGCTCGTGCAGACGTTTTGGCGGGCAAGACCGAGTCTGACACTCGAGGTATTTAGTATCACGAAAACCAATCCGCTCCTTACAGACTATCTCACTAATACGTCATCGCAGGAGCTTCGCTTGAGGATACACTATCCCGACGCCTTACCAAGGTTTCTCTACCCGCTTCCCAACAACTGCAACAACAACAACCCACAACCACCGATGCCAGTATTTACACTCAATTCGTTGATACTTGCTTATCAACACTTGAATCGATCCAATTGATCCTTCGGGATATAAATGATGCTGAAGGTATTTAATAAGAATTAACGATGACTTTTACGTTTTGCCATTAAATAAATAAATGCCTCACCCCTCAAAAATACCAAATCTTTTGTTTATAATACGTAAAAGACGGTGCAAACTCCGGAGATGCGAAAGAGCTGTTAGGAATACGGGACATGAGATTGATCCATACAATGTTGGAGATCGTTGTATGCTGGGGAATTTACCCCTCTTTTATGAAAGGCGTCGGCATTCCACTTGCACAAAGGAGTCGTTCAGGATTTGTCCAATCCGATAACTTTCGTACGAGATAATCTTCCAGATCATTAAGTACTTGACCTTTTTTTAGGGTGACTGATTAATTACTTATTTTTGAATTTGACCTTTTACAGAGATGTTTTCTCCAAACATTTCTACTTTGAGATCGAATGAGCAACCAGACCAACAAAGGCTCTTTGTTTTAGCAGAGAAATTGACGCAGATAGCTCTCTGCACCCCCACGAAACCATTAACTTATACAACGGTATCATCAATATTGTTTGCAAAGCATTTGACGGATCTATATGCAGCATTGCTACAATTAGCGTATGCGCCTAATTTGGAGAATGATAATGAGAATACACGAAATGAGATCCGTCAACATAGTAAAGAGCTATTTAACGAAATTTTTACGAGGTAAAGTCGCACATGAATTTTACGTTACAATCAAAATTACTTTCGACTAATTTTTACGTTCGCTTCCTTCGTTCGACTTTTTTTAGAGCTGACATGTTTCGCTCTTTAGACTCTCTTATTACGCTCCTTGGCTCTCCTCCTCTTCATTCAGCTCCCAAATGGCTCAGAACTGTCTGTGGCAAATTACTCACATCAGTATTACTGAGACCTGATGGTGTGCAAGCCGTGGTTGATTTTATGGTTGGAGGCGAGAACGAAGGTTTGATTTCTAAGAATAGGTATAATTCTGTTAGTGGTTTACGGAAGAGCAAGATGGGACTTGTGTTGACGCGTTAGATTACCGATTGGCCATTAGTGAGCCCGACAAAGATGGCAAAAATTTCTCAATTGATTTTATCTGTTCCGAGCCAAGCGTCTTCTGTTCAGGTGATTGATTTTTCTTTTGTAAAGTCGCTCTTTCCAATAACAAATTAAGTACTGACGATTACGCTTCGGCTTTATATCGCACATTCAACAGGAATATTTTTCAACAATTTCTCCTCAGTTGATTAAAATCTTGCAGACAAACCTTCCAAAGAACCAAGTGACATCCCCTTGCATCACAGTAATCTCGTTCACAATCCTCCAGATGTCTGTTAAATATCCGACCATCACCGAATCTCTTATAATTGAACCCTTATTCTCTCCTTTGCGTTCTTGGTGGAACACACCTTTATCGCCTGGAACTGGAACGGAAACTGAAATTGAAACTGAAACTCAGTCTCTCCTCGACCCGGTGTTGACTTCTGAACAAACCATCTCGTCACTTATCATGGTCCTCTATCGTATTTTAGTAAGTAGTGAACCTCCTACCCTGGAGACTCTGAAACTGTTTTTGGGTGATATAATTGCACCCATTTATTATATGTACGCATTTGCATGTACTGCTAAAGTATGGTTAAAGGACAGTCTTCGAGATGTGTTACTGGCGTATTTCAGAATTGTTGGAGACTTGAATGCGATAAAGGAGATTGTATTTAGACGAGGGAAAGAGAGGGAAGCCAAGGACGTTGGGGAGGTCGGCGAGATCTATTTCGCCCGCGGCGAAAGTGGGGGAATTGAAATGCGGATAAGAAGGTGAGCAAGATAGAGAATTTAGTCTCAGAATACAAATAATGTCAAAATAATAATGTGAAACTTTATATAGATCGAAAGGGTTTTTACCTCCAACAGTGACCTATTTAGACGTCGACATTTTTATTGATTTTCTCAAAACATTGGCAAATAACGAATTGTCCGGAGACATCTTTATGTATCTTCTGAACGAATATACAGCCGTTAAAAACGATCGCGTCCGAATAACGCAAACAAAAAGGTGCGAGTCTTTTTGCATTTGTGCTCACATCATTGTTGGCACGACATTTAACCCACTATCGTACTTTGGACAGAGTTCTTACTCTCCTTCATCTCATCCTTGCAATGATTGATTGTCTGGGTTCGACCATTATACAAAAGCCCGGACAAATAATATCTTTTGTTGATAATGTTTTGGAAAATTATGGGCAGAAGGGGTTTAGCAACTCTGCACAAAGTAGGGATAGCTCGAGTAGAAATCCAATCATTGTCGTTGAAGAAGATAGTGATGAAGATGAAGAACCAGTAAAGGATCAACAAGAAGAGGACGAAACGCTGGCCCTGGCTCTGACTCTTTTGACATCCCTGCTAGCAGGTAGCACGTTGCGGGCAGTTCTATTAACTTTTCTTAATTTGTTGTTTTTTACGTTTCTGACTTTCTGTGGCTTCCCAAACTCAAACACGATTGCTAGAAAACTCCCACCTCACAAAGCAGGAGAATCACATTCTAGATCTTCTTTCCGACCGTCTTGCCAAGTTTTCCAACCATTGGTCATCTGACATCCGCCAAATGTCGCGAAATCTGTGTATTGCTATATCTGTGCGTAGCCTTACTTCGCCCGTGGATGACGCTGAAAAAAAGCGACAGCAGTCTTTAAAGAAGTACCAAGAAGCGCTCGAAGCATTAAGAGATACTATACTTCCTGTCCGTGCACGGGGAATAGTGATGCTTAGAGAGATGATTCTCGCGCGAGACCCCATTATGTATGAAGGCGATAATTTAGATCACGTCTTGGATATTTTTATAAAGATGATTGAAGAAGAGGAAAGGTATGATAGACAACATGGTTGTATATATGTGCGAAGCGATTTATTAATTCTTATCCGCATTTTTGTAGCTTTATTTATCTTAATGCAGTCCGTGGATTGTCTTCGCTTACGGATGTGCATGGAGAGAAGATAATGAAAAAGTTAATGAGCATATATAGTAATCCGAAGGAAGCGATGGATAGTAGATTACATATCGGCGAAGCTATTTTGCAGACTATACAAAGATGTGGTGATGCGCTTGGAAAATATAGTGAGTTACCGCATATACTAGTCTCATCAGTCCACGCGTTATGGGAAGTAGTCATTATCTTACGGAATTGCATTATTGGTGATTAGTCTTGATATTGCTCCCACCGCTTTTGCAAATTCTCGACAAAGATACAAACACCAATCTTCGTATGTCAGCATTGTCGATCATCGGTTGCGCGTGTGAGACGTCCTCGACTGCTCTCACCAACTGGTTTCAAGATCTAGTGGATTGGATTTTAAATATTCTCGCTATTGAGAAAGCACCCGAGATACGGCGTGGTATGTCGATCTTTATAAATTACGGTTTACTACTGCTATTTCTGTCCGCTTATTCTTTCCATTTGTGAATCCTGCTTCTAATGTTTATTATACTCTCAAACCCTCATGCCTTTTCAGCGTGTGTGGCACTTCTGATATCTCTTTTTCGTGGTCTTGGTTCTCGCACGCTATATGAGATTCATGGTCGCCTGTTAAAACGCGCATATACTACTCTAAAATATGTTGAGGGTGTAGACAAGGATGATTTGACGAGATATCACGCGAGGGTTGCCCTTAGCGATCTAGACGTGATCATTAAGGGAGAGTTGAGCAAGACACCAGGTCATTCGTGATAAAAAATGCTTCTTAATCAAGGGTAGGTCATGGGAGTAGAGTAATTCATTTGGTTCGAGCTCACATTGAGTTGATAATTACGTCTGTATGAGAAATTATATTATAATGAACGTTCGTGCATTGTTATTGTGATCGATCAAGATTTTAATATATCCTGTCGAATACAGATTATAAGACGAAATTCTCTAGGCCCGTTGGCTTCTTTTATATAGTGAATCAGGTCCCAAAACCTTTTGGTATTCTTCACTAAAGAGCGATTTTTGTGAAATTCTTATTTGGTAGGCCAGAAATTCAAGAATAGCATGAATTTTTTTTGCTATGTAATGCTTTTCATCAAGTAAAATAAGCAAGACAGCTCGAACTTCCTCAATGAGCCATAGGCAAATCAACGACTTTATATTTTTTTGACTAGTTAGCGTATGTTCATTCTATATTCTACTGTTCTACTAAGAATGAAAAAATTAGTTATCCAAGGTTTTGTTGCAGGAACGTGACTTCCGCATTACATCTCCCGCCAGTTAAAGCCTTGCATCTCAGTCAGACCCCCCCTATTTCATTCCCCCAAAAGTGTTGGGTGTGACTATTATTATATTGATTTATTCTAATTGCACATGATTTGCAACAAAAATAATGGGTAAACACAAAATTCAAGTCACGTGAATATGGGATTGTAGGGTAAGTGGTGTGACTGTAAGTGGTGTAAGTGGTGTGGTGTGACTGTAAATGGTGTGACTGACTGCAGGGACAGTTGATATAATTTCTATTAGATTGCAATTGTTCGCTGTAAACATATAAATACGAAGTGCGAGAGAGAAGTATCAATAAAACTCACGCTCCTGCAACAAAACTTAGTTGGTCTTGACGGTACTTTTTACACGCATTAGAAACTCCTCTGAAGATGGCTGAGCCATTACAGATATCCCCAAGGCCTCGCTCAACCAGAATATCATCGCCAACCAATGCTGCTGCTGAAGATAATCAATTGGGATTAAAAGTCTCGAAATTATTGGCTAATTCAGTCGAAGACGTCAAGACTAAAGCGGCACTTGAAGCGCTTTCAGAAGTATACCAAGACAATACTGAAACAGCTCGGAGAAACTTGAGGGGGAACGTTGAAAAAAGATCAATCGACATGAACAAAAAGCTGCTACAAGTATTTGAAAAAGTCACAGAGGTTTGTGCTTCTTAAAATATTTTAAGATATATTAAGACAACAGTTATTAATCAAACTGTTTAATAGCAACTATTGTTAATAGAACAAGAAGTAAAGTCGATAAATACAAATTATGATGACATTAGCAAAAGACTCAATTCTGCTAACCAGCAGACAGCTCTGTTGTTGGAACAATGTGGCAACTTAAAGACACAGAGGTACATAACCGTATGTCATTAACGTGCAATGTTCAGACGTGTGGTGGTTTAGTAATATCTCTGATAATATCTATCCAATTCAAGAGAAAATTGCAAAATGCGCAAGATGCTCATAGACGCCTTCCTGGATCGGTTCACATGTTCAGAGAAAGAAATAACCATTCTTACATCACTTGATGTTGAAATTGGTCCCGAGTTCTTTGAGGCCTTAAACCACTTGCAAAAGATATATAGTGATTGTGATGCACTATTAATCACTGAGAATCAGAGGGCTGGGTAAACGTCCATTTGTTTAGTTCTATGTAGTTGTATGCAGTATATACTTAGTGAAACCCGTTAAACCGAAGTGGGTCGGGAATATAGGTGGGAAACGCTAAGAAATTCGTTTAACTGGGTTCAATTAGTAAATTCGGTTTAGCGGGGTTTTACTTAGTCCTTCCGTTAAACGGGGTTCGGATTAACGGGGGTGACTGTATGCTGGAAATTCAAGATTTTTTATTTCATAATTCACAGGTTAGAGATTATGGAAAGAATGAATGCATACCAAGAGATAGCCTTTGATAAATTATATAAATGGACACAGACTGAAGCTCGATCTCTGGGACAGGACAACTTGGAAGTATCTAATACCATAAGCCTAGCATTAAAAGCCTTGAGACAAAGACCTACGCTATTTCAGTATGTAAGCATTCCATTCACATTGGTATCTCCTATTCACTATGTGATAAAATTACAAATGCTATGTAATTGTCCTATTGTATCGCTGTATTTCCTGACAGATATTGTCTGGAAGACTTGGTACATATTAGGAGGACTGCAATACTTAATCTCTTCATGAATGCACTCACGAGGGGAGGACCAAATGGAACACCAAAGCCGATCGAATCGCATGCACATGATCCATTCCGTTACATTGGAGATATGTTAGCTTGGGTGCATCAAGCTGTTGCCGGGGAGCATGAGTTTTTACAAGCATTATTTGACGTTGTTGAAGGTATTTATGATGCATCTTTTCGAAAAATTTAGAATGTTTATTAAACTTCTATCTATTAAAGACAATGTGGAAGAAAGCCTTGAAGATAAGCATCCATTAACTAGTGTTGAGAGAGAAAGTGATGATATTATCATACAATATTTATTAGACGGAGATCTTGAAGGGATATGTCGACCATTGAAGGTCAGTTTTTGCCAAAGGTGTTTTTCTGAATATTGCCTATACAGCAAACCAAACTAAATAAATTTACAGACAAGAATAGACCAAGTTTTGGGTCTGCAGACTGGCGCGATTACAGCGTATCGCATCCTAAATCTCATACAATTCTATAAAATAACTATTGCAAGAATACTGGGACCTAGTGCAGCTTTATCGAACGCTTTGGAAAGGTATTTTTTTTTTCGAATTAAATGTGTATGAGTAACGAGTCTAACTCATGCCGATTATTGTTCAGTATCCTGAAGTCCGCATCCCGTGTCTTCTTTGACACTTTAAATGCGCAAGCAGAACAGCTGTTAAAATATATGCAGGTCAGTGTTTAGCACTTACACATTTGCAAGAGATCCGTTGCTAATCAACTTGTCTTCACCAGTTACCAAACAACGACCTGTCAGCACCGCCAGCAGTTAAAGAAACTATACTACAATTGGTTCGTACATTTAGTCTTGCCAATAAATCATCTTTTGATACCTTTTTGACTATTTTATCGGTATTTCTATTCTTTTGGCAGAAAGAAATTATGGCATCATATGATAAGTCTCTCGTTACTCCCACAGAACGTGAAGCTGACTTTAGCAGCGTGTTAGATGCGATTTTGAACCCATTGCAGCGAATGTGTGAACTGGGTGCCAAAGACTTGTCTCGCTTCAGCCAAGCAATATATATGATCAATTGCTTGTACTATATTCAGGTAAAATTCAGACCGTTAATGTAATTGCTGTCAACACATGAAACGCCTGTTGGACTGATCATTTTGTAAATTTAGTCTTCTTTAACTCAATATAACTTTACAAAAGGACGCATCCAATCACTTGAAGAGCAAATTGGACAATATATGGATATTTTAGCCGAGGAACAGGTATAACTAGCACTCATGCTACAAGTTCAAAATTATCTTTTAGTATGCCTCTTTACTGTCCAAAGTCTGACAACATCTTTTTTTATTTAGTATATAAACCTCTTGGAGCAATCAGGTCTAGCCCCAATAATGCATGCGATAGAGATTAAAGATGAGGATGTAAGCTTTGCTTTTTACGTACGAGCTTCTTTCTTATCTGTAAGGTTTAGCTAAACGTTCTTCTCCAATAGACGCCTCTTTCCCTTGTGCCCAATATGGATACAAAATCCTTATCGACTGCGATGGCTAAGCTGGATTCCTTCCTGACACTATCTGATTCAGAAACGCTTAGACTTTCGGGACAACCAGCCCATTTGGTCAAAAGTGTAAATGATAAGGTGTTCTCAATGTTTATAGACACCTACAGGAAGGTCACAAATGCTATCAAAGATCCCAAGAATCGTTACGAATTTCCGGCCACTATTCTGGTTCGTACGGTTAATGAAGTAGAGACTCTTTTATCTTTCGATTGACAGTCTTACAAACCGGTTAAAACAAATGCAATTGATATCGAAAGAACTGTGACAAGGACCAATATTATAGCATATAATTATTTTTCATAGAAGTTTAATGAATCATCTAATAAAAATCGAAGTCACATCAAAAATTCACCAAGTACGCGATAATTAATATTAGAACGAATTACACAGGATATTAAATAAAAAAATATATATACAAGGCATACACATGACTGGATCTTCAATCACATATTAATATGGGGCGTCCATTAGTAATTAATTCACCCATTCCTTTAAGCACAAAATTAAAACTAGGCGAAAGCATCAAAAATTAATGATGCTATTATATGGTCGCGTTGTGCTCAATCTTTGACCGGGGATGTTCTCAACTTAGCTCTAAACATGTTGGGTATATATTCGCTGTCGCTGAAACATATTAAATATTCTGGGTTGCTAATTTACTATTTAAAAAAACATGACTTTTCCCTGCCGCTAACAAGGAGAGAAACTGTGCCAGAACAACAACCGAAGAATATATAATTAAGAATGGGCATTTAATCTTCGATTCGTTGATGGACGTTTCCGTGTTTTCCTCGAATGAGTATATTTAATTTATGCGTAGACGATGAGATAACATACTTCACTATTGATCGTAGTATTTATAAGATACCTGATATTATAATGAAGTACGATTAAATGCACTTTTCTGCACACATCAACTCGTCGCGTCTTCGTACGACTATGACTCGATTTATGGTCTCAGACCAAGACTAAAAAGCTGGTAAGATGTTTTTCAGCTAAACCTTTAGCCAACATCTCACAAAATACGACATTTATATTACTTCCACTAGGAATATTCAGCCATACTTGTAATCTTTCTTGGTAGAACGTGACGATCAGCACCTTAATTATCACTTCTAGTAATGAACACATCAAAATTTCCTTCAACTATTTAATACCTCGATCGATAACATGATACTAAGAGCATTAAACCGACCACAAATTAAGAAATACAGCTTCAATACCCATGATCCTCTCCGTTTTCTCTCTTTCCGCCACATACGCACACTCAGGGTGCAAGGACAAACGCAATACAAAATAACACCGGCTCGCATACCAGCCAAAAGACCCACGATATGGAAACCATTTATATTTACTGTCACAGCTACATCTTCAATATTCGCGTTGTCGATAATTCACTACACTGACACCAGAACAAAACTACTAAAAGAAATCCAATCAATGGATTTCACTTCACCATTAGATCTCAAGCGACATGCAATTCGCTCATTGAAACAGTCGCTCGATCGTCAAATACAAAGATTACACGATTGGAATGCTCCAGAATGGCTAACAGAAATTTACGCATTTATATACACTGAATGGTACTCTCACCCGCCAACATTGCGAACTGTGATGTCATTAATACTTGTCAACTCGGCTGTATTTTCGCTATGGCAATTCCGTAGATTACAGCCGTTCATGATGCGTCATTTTACACACAATCCGCTTTCGTCTCGATCCTACACTCTTCTTACTAGTGCATTTAGTCATAAAGATTTATGGCATTTTGCAGTAAATATGATTGCGCTGTATTCATTTGGAGGTGCAGCCGCAGCGAGGATGGGGAGTGACGAGTTTATGGCGTTTTATTTGTCGTCGGGAATTTTATCGTCCTTTGTGAGCCATGCAGGCTCGAACATATTAAGACATAGTCGGGGTATTGTTCCATCGTTGGGAGCATCGGGCGCAATATATGCTTGTTTGAGCGCGTGCGCGTGGTTTCACCCAAATGCTTCGGTGTCATTGTTGTTCCTGCCGTTCTTCGTTATAAAAATAGGGCATGCTGTTCCTGCTCTAGTATGCTTTGATATTGTAGGAGCATTGGCAAAATGGAGAGTATTTGATCACTTTGTAAGTGGAATGGTTTTAAATGATGCGACTAAACGCATTGGATTTATTATTTCGTGTAAAATGTAATCATCAACAGATATATCGTATTGACGCAACATGTATTTTGTAGGCACATCTTGCAGGAGCAGCAAGTGGAATTGTCTATGTATTATACGGACACAAATACATTTGGCAGCACGGGAGCGATTTATGGTTATCCATACATACACCCAGACGTTGATAAGATTATGTATTCGTTCATCTCTGCCGTTAATTCATTAAAGTCATTATGTGTCTGCCATGTAAATCTTCATTAATCTGCTTGAAATGCAATCCGGTATAAATCCGGTTTTAATACGTCAAAGTAGGATTGATCCATCACCTCTCATACAAAGTTATCTTTGATCCGCATTCGTAAGATTGTAAGTGTATGCTCAACTTAAATAGATAGATTTATTTGATTAATAATCACACCCGTGACATGTCATGATGCAATAGGAGGAATCGTCTTCCATGCAATTTAATTGAGGTAAATTAGCAATTGCGAAAATAGTAAGATTTATTATTATGTGTATCAATTGGTTTATAATACAAAACATATGAACGTGGGTTGTATGGTCCGCCATAGTCCATGCAATCGTCATCACGACCCCCACAAATGCCCACCTCCAAACGCGCTTCCCGCAATCTTGATAATCCTCCTCTTAACAGCAACCCTTCCACAGGTTTTTTTCCCCTCTATGTTCGCACGTTCAGATCGTGGTGCAGATCTAAACGTCACATGCTGAAGAGTTCTTGTATATGGTGATATTGTATGGTTAGACTTCATTAATGTTGCCAATTGGGCCGCAACTGATATTTCAGATGGTTGAAGAACAATTTCCTGCTTGCCTTCATCTCTTGATATATAGTCTGCATCTATTAGAGAGGTATAAGGGTATGAATCTGTTCTTAATAGCATGTCGGCGGCTGATGTAGTCGGGCTGACAATAGATGTGGAGGATAACGTTGTGATTGATTGGCGTAATGATGGTGGTGGCGCAGTGGTAGAGGATGATACTTGATATCTGTCATGACGTTGGAGATTGGCTGCTGTCATTCTTTGGAACAGTCTCGATGATTCCTCTGATGACATAGATGATAGTGATGGCGTCATTACCGGAGGACGCTGATTTTTCTTTGATGACCGAGTAGATGAGTCAATAGGTGATGGTAACCACGTTGAAGGCTTAAGAACGAGTACTTGACGATGAAATACTCGTGGTGTTTTGTTAGCTGCATTATCATCATTATGATCGTCCTTTTGTTGCGTTATTGCTATAAGTCCTTTTTCTTTATGCTTATCGAATAGTTCACCAAAGTTTGAGTATGTAGCAACGGAGCCATCCTCTAGTGATTCTACATCAACGAACGACGAATATCCGTCGTCACCATAGAACGATGTATCCAGCGAGAAACTAGATGATGATTCCGAGTTGGGCGATGATAAGGAAGATTGTCGTATGTCTGGCGATAATGAGGAATCACTTGAGTTTGCGTCTGCTCCGTATGGTGAGGGAGATCTATCGGATATATCCTTAGGTTGCTGTTCTGGTATTTTCTTTTCTTCCCCGAACCATTTTTTTAGTGATAGTTTATGTACAATAAGTGGTAGGTCTTCCTGAAACATTGTTCGCAGCCGCTTTTCTATTTCCGTTTGTAGATATCGTTGAATACTTGATATATTGTCAAAGGTAGACATTACATCAACACCTTCAAGCGGATCATTCTTGAATACTAAAGTAACACCTTTCTGTTTGCTGACAACGAGAACAATGATTCCACGTAGTTTAAGGTTGCTAAGCCGAAGAAGCATTGGCACCACGAGAGGTTGATCAGCAGCAAGAATACCTCTTCGTGTGAAAGAGTCCATGTCTAATGCATTATTGTTCATTGGATTCGCCTTGAAGTTGAATTATAAAAATAGGCTATTAGTCGTACTATATCACTAGATTAACCGTTCTTATGGTATGAATGATGGATTGCATACCTGTACTTTCGTTTGTAATACTAGATGAGCATCACCGCTGTATGTTAGTTTGAATATGCCTCTGAATCTCTCGAATGACAAGTCGCCAACCTCAAGAATCTCTAATTCTGGTGGCTACATCAATGAAATAAATGGCAATATGTAAGGAGAAAAATAGATATTTGCATTTATGTGAGAGAAATATGGTAGCGGCAGAACAAGTTAAAAGTGGATTGACATGTAAATTTGGTTATTAACATTGTTACTTTATTAGATCGTTGATTTGTAAGGTCGTTATAGAAATAGACAACTTTTTATCCATTTATATTTATATTTCCTCTATTAAAGAGCAGAGCCTATATTATTAACCTCCTCACTGTCATACTTTTTAATTGCCAAAAAGATTCTCCACTAGTAATGCTACTACCGATACCATCCCTCACCGACCGACAAATGCGCCTCACTTATACAAGTCCTACCTTGGTCCCCATATTCAGTTCTTTGACAGTTATATGATCTACAATATTTGCCGGCTTGTTGCTCTTGTTTAATGCGTCTGTCAGCAACTGGCGCGCTTGCTCGACAAACTCCTCACCAAACGACGGCCAGTTAAATTTGAATGACATGTTATGTATCGTGGTGAGTGAATCCGTTGTTTCAAGCCTTCTACTCGATACACCTATGAAGATCGCTAAAGGTGTATAAAGGCTTTCGGAGAGAATTTTCGGTCAGAGGTTATTAGGGAATGTGGTTTTTGTAAAGAATGGTGCTATTGCGTAATTTTTTTTTGAGACCTATGCGTCCAGACAGCAATTTATATCTAGCATAGTATAATTCTGTGCCGTCCAATAATCCATGGTCATCATCAGATCTGAATGTGATCACATGCGACTGATAAGCTTTTTTGGGATCACATCTAGTTAGCGGACCAGTATGTGGATCGTATTATAGGTGTCTAGAATTTTTGTCGATCAATACGATCACTCGTTTCAGCTTTCCGAATGTCTTATTTTTAATTATAATGAGCAGTACTACGAAACACGCTATCAATATCAATATTATTAATCAGGATTTTATGGTGTGAAACATTTATTGTTGACCTCTGTGAGGCTGCGGTTCCAATCTCTCGTTGAGAAACAGTATAAGATAAAATTCCCTTGTAATTATCATTCTTTCCTAACCACTTATACAAAACCATGTCACACAAAAGTTCTTATCCTACCAACCAAACCTTTATTAAGGTCTTCGGCGAATGTAGAGGGCGTAGTACCACATTTATGTATTGTCACACGAGCTGTTTAATATTAAATTTTCTGCCATAACTAATAACGCCACAGACGTTGGATTGTAAAATTAGTTGTGGGTAAATCCTCATGCTAGGTTAACTAGTGAACGTTCAAAGGATATATTATTATAATATGGGGCAGACTGCAACAAAGTGAACATTTGATCATGTGAACTCAAAATGGCTGATGTGGCTGAGAAACTACCAAACCGTTTTGGCTTTGCTTCAGTGGCACATCAGTGACTCATGCCCAACTCTGTGGACATTTTTCGAGTTATGGCAAACAGAATAATAGCTTGGACATTTCGTAATATGTTAATATCTATATAAAAATAAAGTATATGAAACTAATTTACATATTCGCTATGGAACCAAAAAATTATAGCACAATAAGTAATTTTAAGAAAAGAACAAGGTGAAAAAATTGCACCTTTATTGCACACCTATCTTTATTTAGATAGAGTTAAAATGAGCTTTAACATGTATATGTGGTTGAGCAATAAAGTTGTACTTATTGAAAAAAATCGCACCTTTACATTTTTAAACTAACAGAGACCAACTCTTTACAAGCATATTTAGATACAAAAAAAAATCACCTATGAAATTTATCAAGAGGAAAGGGTTTTCAAGCAAGAAAATTCTAACCAAGAATCAAAAAAAGAAGAAAAGAAGAAAAGAAAAGAAAAGAAAAGAAAAGAAACCAAATTTTCTCAACGAAGGTCATTTTTCGTCGCTTTAACTTGAATTTGAGCAATTAATTGACCGTTTTGTTGCTGCAATTGTTGCAACAGGGTTTTTAAATCATTGATTTCTTTTATCATTATTAACTATTGAGGAGTTAACTCTTTCAACTGCTTATTTTCTTCTTCTAATTGCTTAATTCTATCCAAAAGATCTTGTTTTTGTCTCTTACTTCACTCTCTTGAAATCTGACTTTCAATATTTAATTCCACTTTGGCTGTTGATTTAGTAACTCTTTTTCTAGACGAGAATTGAAAGCTCGCAAAAGTAGTTCTTTATCAGAAAGCGGTCTAGTTGATTTAGCTTTTAGACGAACCGATCGAGCTAATTGATCACGTTATGATCAACTATTCCTTTGCCAGTGGACCATAATGTAGTTCAGATACTACCCTTCTTTAACCTTTCAATAATTTCGATTGGTCCCCGGATACATCACCACATTCACACATTCACACCTATACACTAGAATGCTGTGTCTGAGTTTCATGGTCAGCTGACATCTCTATTAACCACTGAGACAAGCACGTGTCCCTTTAGACTCTTACATTACCACTATCCATCTTTTGCACAAGAACCTCACCATGTCGCGTAACTACTTCGACGGATAGCACACGCGCGAGAGCGGAAGAGCTGTTTGGTAACTTGCAGGCGAGTGATTTATTTTCTATCGAAAGGGGTTAATTATAATGCTCAGCTGGGATAGAGTTGTATACAACGTATTAATTGGTACAATTTCGAAGAGGCATCATAAGCACCTTGGCCCATCCACATCCTTTGGCCCACTGCAGCACATTTAGGGACTATTAGTCAGCTCGGTGTTGAACTATTTGTTCGCTGCGGCCCAAAGAAAAGACTGCCAGTAAATAACTATTGTAGACAATTTGATAAAATTTGTACAGAATTAATTGAAAAATTAGGTGGAAGAAGTAGAAACAGTTCTGACAGATCATGAAGAATTAATAAGTGCTAAGTTAGAATTAAAAAAGAGGTTTCATATGGAATCTAGTTTTAGCAACGATATTTACTGGTCTCTGACTATGACTGTCAGGGATTCTGACTATTGCGCTATTTTTATCTACGTGTACTGCTGCCTGATTTTCTTACTGATTGCGATTGTACTACTACTACTATTATTGTTATTGCGGCGGACAATTGCTAAATGACAACGCATGATCAAAATCTTTTTGAGTACGCAGGAATACGCTCCACAGTGTCACAATACTTAATCCTTCTCTCGAAGACTCTTTTACGCTCCGAAAATTTCTTCCTGTGGGCAGAATTCGAATGACCATTTTGAAGAAAATATCCCTATTAATATTAAATAACTGGATAGTTGAGAGGTGAGATAACGAATATTTTAGGCTAGATGGGAGAAAACTAGAGCGAGTTGCATGTTGAATTGTGTGGGGGCTATTGATTGTATCAGTTTATGGTGCAGCATTGTGATGTAACAATTTTCAAATTATGATCAAGGTTACGTAATGTACACTGAGTGATAAGTGCGAAAAAAGAGAGAAATGGGTGATGAGGGTAAAAGAAATTACTTTGATTTACGCGCCATGATTACTTTGTCTGGTTTTGTTGCAGTATGCCCCATATAAGCAGTCGTACAATTACAATATGACATTTTAAGCATTAATGAATTTTAGATGTGCAATACTTTATGTATATCGTGTATTATAATTATACTAATAGTGCAGACCGTTTATGGTCTAGAATTATAATGAAGGCGAATCAAATAAGCTTGCGCTTTGAATGAACAGTAATAAAGGTCGAATATGTTTTATGATTGGCTGTACGAGGAGTTGAATCGAGATTTAATACAGCTACCAGCATGCACAATGATAATAATGCGCTTTTATTGTAGACAATAAGCATTCTAAATTATACACTTTAACAAAAACCGCAATGAATTGCTGCGAATAGTACACTCATTGGTTTGATTACTTGAAATACAACAAAACGTTTAACCGATTTAATATCCTCCGCGATATTCTCACAGTTATTATTCATTGCCTTTAATACCATTCCCAGCAGCCTTCTTCAAATCGGGAATAATTTTCCGATTCCATTGTTGGCGACACGATGTCATGTCTTTTTCATCCACTTCTTCAGCGATTTCTTTCCAATTTAGGGTACCAACTCTCTTTAAAACGGCGTTGAGTAACTGCATCCTTTGTTTAGTCGTCCACTTTACACTTTTGCTTGCTTTCTCGTTCGTTTTCTTTTTTTGACTGCGCTTGCTCGAGTCAGTATTTCCGTCTGAGGATGTGACTTTGGTTCTGCCCTTCTTCGACGGTACATCTTGCGCTCCAGTACGAATAGTTGGGGAAGAGTCGTTAATAAGAAGTTGTTCTTCGTCAACTGGTCGAGATGATTTGATGAATGAGTTTTCGTGAGGACGTTTGGTGCCTTTTGTGGCCATATTGGAAATGGAATGTCTGTCCCAGTGTGCATGAGAGAGCAGTTAAATATAAATTGATTAGACCGCTGGATCAGATCAGATCAGTTTGAATATTATTATCATGTCATATACGAAAATGATTAAGGCTATTTTAGTCGAGAATGATAAAGAATTCTCTCATACGGCTGCTTACAATACGTCAATCAGTGTCATGTTAACATGTATTTGACATCATGTCGGTCTTTACCGGCTGATAACACAACCTAAATAGACATCATGTTAGGTTGTTGCAAATTCGTTGGGAAAGTCTTAAACAAAGATCGCATTAATGCAAGATAAATTATGCTTATGCTTACGCTGACAACAATAACTACTATAATAATAAGGGTCAAATACAATTTTATAATCACAAACTTTATTGCAGACAGTAACGTTCTTATTAAATTTGTTGTTTTCTAACATAAAACCAAATTATAATTGCACAGACTCTTGTTATTATTATTGTGAATTTCTTGTAAAACACTATTACATAATAATAAGAATTCTATCTGATCCAAAATTGGCGTGCATTTATTTTTGCAACAAAGGGTTTTTGGGAATAATCAGTCAAGTCGTTCCTTTATGTCATAAAGGCTTTTTTTCGACAGAGTCATAATGACCATTGTCAAAGTTTGATTGGCTCTTAATTCATCTTACAGTATGTGTTACAAGAATATTTAAATGAATATTGGCGGGTCAACAGTATTGTCCTTTCTTTTAATAGTAAAAGCATCCTCGATAAAGATGATACTGGATAAAAAACTTATTGTTTCCGAAGAATAGTACACGGTCGGATATTAGTTGTAAACCGACCAGAAAGTTCTACGTCTTTTCTTTGAGTAATTTGGTCGAAGACTTTAATGGAATAACAGAAAAACTTTCTTATAAAAGAACATTCGATTAATATAAGCAGTAGCCACACATACTTAAATAGCGGTCACAATCTTTAAATAGATTAATCAGTTCGACGAACGATCGCATCTAACAACCCCACCGTTCGTACAATTTTCGAACATTCCAGAATAAACCACAATTTTCGTACTACAAGTCTACTTGATGATAAATACGGATCACCGCATTTTATGCGTGCAGGCTCCATATAAGATTGCATGTTTTATGCGTGTTTTCGGTTCCGCCATTCAAATACCGACAACCATAAACATATTTAAAGACATTATCCCC
>CAJVPI010000382.1:0-32156 GCA_910592345.1 Paraglomus brasilianum
AAGTGAGTATATTCTAGCAAACTCACTAACAAGTGTTTGTGTACATTCTCCGCTGTTTCCAAGGCATAGCAGCATTATCATGTTTTCAACGACTTTACCATTGCCTAGTGTGTATTTGCGAGTAGCGTTGTAGACGTTGTCAATTTGAGTTGGCTCTATGTTGGTGAATTCCGAGCAAGGAATCCATTCAAGTCGTAAGTATTCATCTTCACTTTCCAAGGAGGATTGAACCAAGTTGTCAATCGCTGGATTATTAACCCCTGGAACTAAGGACATCGTTCGAATAAGAAGTTTTCAAGTACAAAGCATTCTCACCACTAATAATCGATGCGTGTGTGTGTAACGCTTAACTTCTTTTCCAGGATCAGTACTACCCCTACCATATTTAGTAAGTATTTTGCGACACGACACGAATTATGTTTAAACCAAATATTAATATGATGTCTGAGACCGTGAAGCCGAAGCTTTCGTACCAGTACCACCTCTCGTTGGAGAGGAAGACGCTGCACTAATCAACCGCAATTGGCCGTTAGTCTCGCTCAAGCGGTGTGGTGGAGCTAATTGGTCGTGATGATCGCATTGCCCAGAGAGTTATAACAGCCGGGTTTCGTGCCATGCCATATCTATTGGAGTCATCGATGAATATTGGGGCAGGTATATTTTTAGGCCGCGTTCTCTATCCATATGGTATTTCTTTCTTGCTGCCAGCATTTATAATCACACTTGTCAAAGAATAGGAGAACAGAGTTTTGCCTATGAACGGAATCAAGAATTACGCTTACTACATGACGCACTATATCCACTTTTACATTCAATTCCACTTTCTTTGTGGCAAGCGAACTAGTCTTTAAAATGAAATTCTTTTCTAGAACCTTACCGCCCGTTCTCTGTCTTCTTTTCTTGATCTGGGGACATTTGCAGATAGCCCTAACGTTTCTTTTTTCGGTAATATTAACAAGATCCTACTGCTTTAGTTATGTCATGCGTTATTATTAATAAGCAGTGTAATTATTAACATGGAAACAGAGTCGATTTTCACTACGACAAGCATTGTTTGCATTTACCACGCTCTCAGCATTGTCAGCGAGGTAAACTTGGATCCGTCAGGCAATGGATATACTAATGGATCTTTACAGCACGGACCGGATGGATCTTTACAGCACGGACCGGATGGATCTTTACAGCACGGACCAGATGGATCTTTATAGCACTGAGTACTTTATGTTGCTAATAGTTACGTGGTACTTGTCTCGAGTGTTTCCATCCGAGTACGATAAATGGCATTTTGTATTTAGTACGTTATTCAGAAAGCTGTTCGGAATAGGCGAGACGAAACAGTACAGACGTAAAAGTTTCCTGGAGAGCGGTTTATGGCATATTGATCCAGAAGAGGTTAGGTCAGAAGACGATGACGTCCGGGAAGAGCAGCGCAGAGTTTTAGGCAATCAGTTTCTATTAGATTCCCCATTGGTTATAAAGAGAATACGCAAAGAATACCCGAACGGAAGTTGGCTGTTAAGGATGTAACGTTCGCTGTCGAATCAAACATGATTTTTGATCTATTGGGTCCTAACGGTGCTGGTGCGTATAATGGGGAGAGAGGAGAGAGAGGCTTTACATGTATATTTGCTTGGTTTTGATAATAATTTCGTTTCTCCTTTACGCAAAACAACGGTCTCTACCCAACAACAAAAGGCGATGCAATTCTCAATGGCTTTGATATCAAGACCCAAAGTGGGCGAGCACTTGTTGTTCTACGCTCGTCTCAATCAAGCCAGGAACGTGAAAAAGTGATAGATCATTAGAACGCGTCGGTCTAGTACCATTCGAAAATCATCTTATTCACGGTCTTAGCGGCGGTGAAATGCGTCCATAGCGATAGCATTAGTTGGGGATCCAGCCATTGTCTTTTTGGATAAATTCACTACCGGACTTGATCCGGAATATCATCAACGAGGTAAAAACTGGACGAACGATCATATTGACCACGTATTATTCGATGGAAGAGGCAGAAGTTCTCTTTCAAAAGGTTAGCATTATGGCCCAAGGAACGTTAAGATGTATTGGACCACAATTAAGACTGAAGAAGTATGGTCGAGGTTTTAAATTGGGCTTCTCAGGTCAGGCGGCGAACATGGGAGAGCTATTGGGTATGTTGTGCTATGGCGGCGTGTGATGATAAATACAGATTTAGTTTAACATGACTTTTGATGCTTTTCTTAGCTTCATCGAGTCATTGCTTCCGCCAACAGCAAGAAGACTTCCGTCATTTACCACAAATGTAACAAACGAATTGAGAACGATAAAAGATATTTTGTTATGGATGATTGGGGTTGAGTCAAACAATGTAAGTTTTTTTTTTTTTAGTATTAAAGATGACAGAAACTAACTGTCGTCATTCTTTGATCTCCGTCTAGAAGAAGATGGAGCAGATGCTGAATAAGTTTTCGGATACGTGCCAATAATTGGGGGGAAATGAATTGGTTTTATTTAGACTCTTCTACAACCGTTTGCAGATTTTTATCTGTATAACGTCGAGCTAGCTTACACCTGGGAGAGCGATGATGCACTAGCCTTGAGATTTAGTCTTTTTCCATTTTCCAACGGGAGCTTTTGCTCTTCCTACTTCAAACTAATTACTAACAATAATCAGTGACCTTTAACTAGGTTTTATACTCACGACCTGTATATTATCGGTCTTGTAAACGCTGTCCCTGAATTATTGCCTAACCTCGAGTATCACGTCGATTTCTCTGATGGGATTAATCTCAGAGCCTATCGGTCGGGGAAACAATAATCCTGATGCAAAAGTACTAAATAGAATGGGTCCGTATTATTTCATTTCACCGACAGTACATTTAACTACCAAAAAAGGATAAATTCGAAATAATGATGGTGAATATTTGTCAGTGAAATGATTGTCGATGAAATGATCGCCTCCCAAATAGAATTGATTGGCAAGTATCAATCCTATTCGCCGACGACGGACGCTAAGTATCTCTTATCAGGGGATAAACGAATAATAATATTTATAATTGAATCGGATTTTTTATTAGAATAAAGAACTATCCTAATAGATATGATCTGTAACTAATTATCGTTTCACTAAACTGTCCTGATTTTTGGATAGATGGGGATATTTCCTGAAATTTCGATATACACTCCCCTGCCTTTAATTCGACCGCCTCCGTTCCGGAGTCATCGGTCGAATTAACGTATACGAATTAGCGCTTATCCAATCAGAAGCATTTAATATAACACAGAATTTTATCATAACTAATACTGTGCAATAAATCTTATACGGTATAAACGAGCACATATCTCCAACTTTATTTTCGGTTGAAATTTACAATTAACCCAACAGAGTGAAAACCATGGTTACAAGCTTATTGTAAAAAAGTTCAATAGACGTTTGTCTAAGTAAAGATAGACGGTATAATGCCGTTTGGCAGAAACACTATTGATATTGATACTCATCCATTTTTCCGATTGGGCTACAATATTCTGTATGATTGTTTTTCCTCATGATATTCTCTATCTAGTGCTAAATTGGATAATTGAGGGTTTTTAAGTTTTCGCTGACATATTTGCTGCTTCTGTTCGATAGTTAACCTTGTGTAAGACTTTCTTCTCGATCGGGGCATTTTGAGATGAAATAAATTGTCCATTGCAGCAGCATTCATATAAAGATGCGATCGAATAATCGGAATTTTTATCAATGAAATTAATGTAAAATAATCGGAAGAAATTAATCAACTAATACAGAAATGGAAGTGATTTTCTAGCGATCGTATTAACGGGCGTAGTTATAATACTATTTATACATGCTGGCTTAATAGAAAATTTTTTGGGCGGTCGAATTACAAATTATCGGAAATTTATATGTAATGGTCGAATTAACGGAAAAATTTTCATATGAAAAAATCGGGTCATTGCTCCAGGCGATCGAATTCTGGAAAGTCGAATTATCAAGAGTCGAATTAAAGGCAGTTGTCTGTATTAGGACTACCAAATTTTAGTCGATCTTTTCTCTGTAACCCTGTAGCGATACGAATGCAAGGGATATAAGAGCAGCTGACAAAGAAAAGAGCGTGAATCTCCAATACAATAAATTGAGTAATAGCATTAGAAATTCATATCAGAAAAAGACTCTAATAGCAACGAGCGAGTGATACAGCGAGTATAAAGGGCATAGGCCACTGTTGAGTTATGCGCGTGAGACGCGTTATATAAATGCGCAGACATCAGCGAAACAAGAGCGTACTACGCTGCAGTATGAAGGAATTAATTCTATACTTACTCTGCTGAGCAAACGGTGATTTACACGTCAGCCGTTATGAAATTGTGTATTACCTAGTGCCCCTTTATATTAAGCCTCTTAATCTCTTTAATCGCCTCAGTAATAGCTGGGGGCATACCCAACACCTACAAGTTTCGTCAAGGAAACCAGTGCCACGAGTAAAAGTTTCTCTTGTCAAAATCAACACGTTGAGCTATTATTCACTTTCGATAACTACCAGCAGGTTATTATAATGCTGCTGCGCAAAATCTGTGGAATGTTCTCTGACAAGCATATTTATATGCAACAGGGGTGGGGGACGGCTTGATCTAAAACCAGTATTGTTCTGTATCACGTGTATAGACTATAACCGTACTATTGTCAGTAATACTGTATTAGTATATGTACCCCACGCCTAAATTTTTTAGTTACCACCCACCAAAATTATTATAGTAAGGCATCCCTGACGACAATAACATTGCCATTATTATCATACCTGATGCTCCACTCTTTGTATTTTAGCAATAACCATTGACCGACCAATCACTTTCTTTATGATATCTGCACTGAGAATTTTATTGGTAAACTGCATGTATTAAAAAAATTATCAATCACACAACAAAAACAATAAACGGATAAAGTCGAAAGAAGAATGACTGCCGTCAATTTCTTTTATAATTCATACTTGTTTCCTTCAGGAATACAATGCATTCGTGCTGGTCACCCAACCAACTTATGTAGTGCTCTAATACGTAGCAATTATATGCGGTGTTGTGATGACATGGAAAGCTTGTGTCCTAATATCTGCAGAGAGATGTCCAATAATTTTGGTTTATAGATATTAATATCAGTATATTGATTAGAATAAATTACCGATAATATTATTTTCGATCATATAGTCACTGCATCATCGGTCAAATTGGTTAACTAGAAATCCTAACGGGAATTCCGTATCTACAATAGAATCGATAAAAAAAAAACCGAGTCAATGACAATGGTTAAATTCCCATTCCATTTATCCCAACAATATTAGTGCCAATTGAAAACTTAAAGACAGGGGGCTTAATGCAGTGATTTAAAATGTCAGAATTTACCCATTAAACATCTTGGCGCTTACAGTTTGATATTCATTGCCATACAATATAATCGGGGTACGACCGACGACGATGGTACCATTGCGTAACTAGAAAAGATGATGACAAAGTTTTCAACATTCGTTCAGTTCTATATTTTGACTGATTCAAAACAATACTTGTTTTCGTCCATAACTGTTTGCTTACCTGTTCAGTAAATCATAGTAAAAATAGCAAAAATTGAATGAACGATTGCCGTTTCCTCAATGTTGGTAATTGACACAGGTTTTCTATACTCGGGATAATAGGAAAATGAATGGCTAACAACTTATTATTATGATTAGTAAGATTAAATATGCTTAATATCAAATGCTTATCGTTGTATAAGCTTTTTACCAACCAGACATGTAAAAACAGAAATAGGTTTAGTATTACTATTACAACCAGTTTTTCAAACATCAAAATACTTAATAATAATAATAATAATATCGGATATAATTTCTCTGTTTACATGCCTTAATTTATTTAACTTGAAGCATGTTAGCATTTCTGTTGACAAAACTGCTTGTCAGAACAAACAGCGATTCTAGTTCAAAGACTATAAAGTGTAGCTTAAATGCCGTGCTCAACATTAGAATAACAAAACAGGGTTTGAATAAAGTTATTGTAACAGAGAACAACACTAGTAAAAAACTTGTTACTCGGACAATCATTGGTTGAATTGTAACTAGGCTCAAGTATAAGACTTTTTTCGCGCAAAGAGCTGTAAGTTAATGACATGACAAATGCTTTGAAAGTAGTAGGGCTGACATGAGCTTCTTAGACATCTGTCAATTTTTCGATGAGTGTGTGTTCCATGACAATATCTCTAATCTTTAGCTATTCTGATGATGCTAATTGTGAATACTTATCTTGCCGAATAAAATTTGTCGAATAACAATAAAGAACAATGCAGAATAAAAAAGCTAACCCACATATTGGGGTAAAATTGTTACACACGTACAGTTATTGTTATGCGGGATTAATCATATGATCACTTTATAGTCGATAATCGCATATCAAGTTA
The DNA here is from genome assembly GCA_910592345.1 of Paraglomus brasilianum. Taxonomy (NCBI): domain Eukaryota; kingdom Fungi; phylum Glomeromycota; class Glomeromycetes; order Paraglomerales; family Paraglomeraceae; genus Paraglomus; species Paraglomus brasilianum. The sequence continues at coordinate 6,419 of CAJVPI010000382.1, forward strand.
TTTATAGCACATCTTTACATTACGATTTCCATTACCAGCACTGAGTTGGGGATCTGTCTCAGTTCGGAACCCAATCACTCAGTCCAGAACTCAGTTATCTCGGCCCAGAACTGAGACAGGCCCCCAACTGAGGTACAACAACACGACGCCAACATGCCAAATTTCCTCCATCTAGAAATAACGATTAGGCGGCTAATGCTAGTTATGTTTCCTCTTTCCATTGTTAGTGAAACCAGCCACTGGGAGCCTATTGTACAAACCGGCAATGTCTAATAAAGTGCTTCTTTTTGTCGTCGATCCGGATAATGAATTTTGGCGCATACAATAGTCAATAATATCTCTGTTTAATCTGTCATACGCTTATTTGTTGCTGCACAAACAAACTCGCGGTTTTTTAGCGAGTGACATGTAAACTGTTTATCTCGAATGAAAATAAAATTGAAAACATAATGAAAAACAGAGGGCATGATCACAATCGCATTGGCACACAGACAGAATGTTCTTCTTTCGCTCTCTTCTCTCTCTTTTTTACATGTCAAAATCAACTTTCCAGATGTGGCGATCATCAGCCACAATCCGGATTGTAAACAGGGCACCATTAAGCTGTGTAAACTATAAACCTTTTTTGTGATGGGCTGAGATTTGCAATAGGACTTTCCTGTTTACATAACAGTCTATCGCATAGTAGTTAGTCTACTGCTTTTCTCTTACGCAATCTATTTGTATAAGATTCCTTATATCATTATGTCGATAAACTCACACGCATGCTTCCTTTTTGTGCTTACAATTATAGGTCGACAATTACGTATGATGACATAGTTGAAAAGACGAAAAATACATTTTTTGAATGATAAAGGTTTTTGTAGGCATGGACATTATTTCGTTATGCATAATCGATATAATGGATATACTTTATTAGTAATAAGCGCCTTTGGTATACATATTGAATGCAACGTAAGCACTGTTTAGCAATTCGAACGATAACAACAAAGATAAGGTAACCCTTTTCGAGTTAAATCATTGCCAATTATCCATTGATAAATATTGATTGTTAAAAAGAAGCATGTGTATGTGCATACGTGTGAGAGAGAGTGAAAGAAGATTCAAAATGAAATGAGATTTTGCGATAATGATGATATTGTGTTCCGTGCCCTTTCGAGTACACGGGCCCACAAAATGACGGGAAAGAGAGAATCTGTTCTGTTTGTTGCAATATATTTGGAAAGATTGATAGATTGATAAGTTGCAAGTGACTGATACCATAGTAAGAAAGCGATGAGTAAGCAGATAATCAATTAGCCATATATATTTTTACAGTTACCTTAATGATAATGGTAAATATTGATTAATGGGTAGGTCTTATTGAGTATCACCATTATGGGTAACTGCAACTCAAAGGTTACGAAGTGAAATAAACAACGGGAAATACAATTAAAGTGGGTTAAACCAGTACGGTAATGGAGATTAATGGGTGTGTTGAAAGTCTAGCATTCGGTTAATTGCGGTCAACTTCTAGTGGATAGCAGTTAAATTACGTGCACCAGACGATTTAGGTGTATGGTGACTCTGAAGAACAAATGAAGGCTTATTAAAAAACCATTAAATGCTGCAACTAAACTGTATACTCTTGGGACAAACGTAATTATTAGCTGCGGGTGACCTTTTGAAAAGTATAGTTATTACGTCATGGTTAAATTTTTGTTAGGGAAAAAAGGGTTATTCTCTCTCATCACCTCCCATCTATTCTTTTCCTTTTTTTCATTCTTTACCTGGTGATTAGTAAACAATTAAAATACAACATCTCTGGTAATAAGTGCTAAATATGATATACCCGCCGTCCCCCCATAGTGATGATATGTAACGAATAGTACTGTATAACCAAAATTTGTTTATGAAAGTTTACGAACAAAGAACTTACTGATTTAATGTGACACTTAATAATAAAAGTTGATAATACAGATCTGCAACATTATACAATATGACGGGGCCTATATCACAAAGCATTCATGCAAGATGTTTAAACTTAATTCTACTTCGCTAGTTTAGTGTGTTACGAGAGTTGTTGTAGCACCAAAAACCTGATATTCACCCATATTGAAAATTGCCGGACCCACTCTCCGAAAAAAAATTTTTTTTTTTTTTCGTAAAATGATCGAGACTAATGCAAAGAAATGCAATGTAAAAATGATAACGACAATGCAATTGATACACACAACACAAGCACTCACACAGAGAAATCATACGATGTATGCAGTATAATTAATCAAGTAGCGATAAACTACGGACAGGGTGGGGGGATAAGTTGAACATTTAATATTGATATGCCTGCTGCATTCATTCGCTTTACTTTTCGTATCACATTAAGTAGCTTATTCGCAACCACTCAGACGTCACTTGAAATCTATGCCTCTGTTATACATTATATATGCATAATAAATTGATAATTTTTTATTGATAAGTAAACAACTGCATCAATAAAGTGTTCCCAAATATATAGACTGCTTGCATAGAACCATTGTATATATGCCATTGTTCTCCTCTCTCAACTATACATTATTTTCTTGTAGCTTATTAAAGTTTGACTACCAAAAAGTAAGCTTTTTTATTACCCGTTGCTTGGTTATCACAACCGTCTATCTTTCTCCCCAAAAGTGTAGTGATTATCCACCTCCTCGCCGCTGTCAATATTGTCACCACTCGACTCATCACCATAAATGACGAATACAGACTATCGAATAAAACATCGCCAAAAAAGTAATTACAAATTTTTACACATTTTATAGAACACTTGAAATCTTCTCAGAAGCTGACAGTTGTGTAACTATTCAACAAACGAATGTCTGTGGCTACCCCGAACATGGGCAATTGAATTGAAATGGGAAAGTTGTAGCACTATCCGCCAGTATCGAATATGTATAAATCTATATCGCCTCCATCTACGGCCAAACTCAGCCAAAAGAAAAAAAATCACCCACACAACAGATAGAGAAAATATTTCTATAAACACAAAAACAAAAGAAAATAAATACAAAAATAAGAAAAAAAAACCGAAACACAAGCACAAAGAATAATTCTACCAACATAAAAACCTAAAACATATAAATAACTAACTGCCACCCCACTCACCCATCAAGAATTTTTACCGCAAAAAAATTCTGATTTCTGAAAGTTGTAAATACAATATTCACCCATCCCGAATACCATTGCTATACCAAACCAATAACAAACAAACCTACCAGTTTCTTTATACCCATCAAATAATAATAATATATAATGTCTACTACCAAAGTTCGTGACTTTACATGGATCAACATATCCGATCAACAAGATCGCTCTCTTCCCGATGGCATAAAAATCAGTCTTCCATTACAAGTCGAAGACGAAGACTTGATGCCCAAACGAAGGGGCGGACGAACTCCCACCCGATCACAAAACGCATTTTTCGTCTACCGCATAGCCTATGCGAAAGAACTGCAATCGCGCGGGTTCTGGGATTGTCCAATGAGAGATATCATAAAACATGCTTCGTGTGCATGGAAAACCGAATCATCCGACGTCAAAGAGGCCTGTCAAGCCAAGGCACAGAAAGCTAAAAAGCTGCACGAAAAGTTTTTTCCATCGCCACGATCTCGACGGTACAAGCAAACCAACCAAGAAGTCAGCCCAATCTTGGCGAAACACATTGGCATAGTTTACGATGTCAGGCTGCCCGGGATTGGCGGAATGGAGAGTGTCTTGATTACTAATGCAACGTCGGGCCGACACGAAATGTTGTATCCGCAGAGCATAGACTCATCGTTACCGATTACCTTTATTGATTCTAGTCCTCAGGTTTATACACAGCAATCGTATGAGTTTGGTTTCTACGATACTCCACAACCATGTATGCATACTTTCTGTGATTAAGTAAATTTAATAAGGCTTTATTATGTGTTACGGATGCTGTAGATGGTGTTTGATGGAGTTGATAATAATATGAAATTTCGCATTTTGAGAGAGAGCTGATGTTTGCAAGTGAGGGGAGAAAAAGAAAAAAAAAAGAGTTTGAAAGAAGAGAGAAAGTCGATGCACAAGGAAAAAGTTGAGCGAATATCTTAAACGTTGGATTATACAAGAGATTTAGTTAAAGGTTTATCTTTGTAGAAATAGTAGATCTATATTATCAAAGTGTGATTGAGCATGTATTCGCTTTGAGAGTGAATTATTTTCTAGTTGAATTGTTTAATCTCCTTTCTTCCCTCTTCCTCCTTTTGAATATGTTTCTCTCTGTAAAAAAATTTTGTTACTTTTATTCTTTTAGTTCGTTTTGTTTTGATTTTTTTTTCTTGTCATGGTTTCTTTTTTTATGTTGTATGATATAACGTACTTACTTTGTTTTAGTAATCTGTTTACCAACTACATTAAATTTTGAAGATTGTTCTTAAGTTCTCAATTAATAAACTTTGGGTATTTCTGATTATAATATAACTGATATATTAGACAACTTGTATTTTTAAGGATTAGCACTTAATAATTGCTACATTAATGGTTGACTTGGATTTAGGGTTATTTTTTACTCAATCATTCTTGATTTGAAGAGGTTTTATTGTGTATTTTTTTATGAGGCAATTGAGTAATAAATATTCATGATTGGAATAAAAATATGTCGTTAAAAAAGCTTATCTTTGAGGAATGAAGAGAACCGATTTCATAGATACAACTAGATTAGCTATATTAAACGTATAGCCAAAGTAGGTAATTCAGTATGTACAGATGAGTATACAAGAGTCGGGTTACCCTCGTTGGTAATACCGTTCCGTTAAATTTGTGATAAAGTTCAAACACGTTTTTTGGTATATAAACATAAGTTTGTGTAATCACGTATCCATGTAATGCTGAATAGCCGAATACTACTGGAGGTTGAGGTAATACAAATATCAACCGTTCCAGTTCGTATTTAGCAACAAGTGTCATTTGCTATCAATTTAGAAAAGAAGTTTTTGTGTGTATGTCGACGAATGATAAATTAGCCAAGTCTCATATGCCGTATCCACTTGCTCACAAGAAAGCGGCAGCAGCAATAAAAAGGTAAATAGTTTGTAAAACAGTTAATTATTTTTTCATGTCTTAATATTGTTCTTAAGGTTAGCACACAAGAAATTGATAGGTACCGTCAAGGTCAAAACATAATAAGAGGCATTGCTACATAGAATTCTGCAATTAACGTTTGTAAGCAAACCCTGTAAATAACACGCACTCTTTATTGTACGCAGTAATCGTTGTTTGGTGAGGTGAGGTGAGGTGAGGTGAGGTGATATAAAATTTAGTAGATACTCGTGTCATGATTATATCACCCTTACAAAGCGTATATGTAGAATGTCACATTACCTATAATGATAATCTATATCAAATTATACGTTTGGATATTAATATATTTGGTAATATTAAATCTTATAATATGTTGCATATTAATCATTATTTGTTCTAGCATTTCCGATACTCCGACTTATACAAATATCTAGGTTTTCTTCCAACTCAATTCCAACGTTCTTTTCTTCTTCTTCTTCTCAACTTGAAACCTATTATACGTTTGTGGCGCGTAACAGCGCGAGTCTTGATACTATATAAGTATAGTAATTTGAAAACTGCCGGGAAGAATGGGTTACCGTAAATAATAAATCACAATATACTTATTCGTTGTTAAAACGTGGCTTCTTTCCTGTATGGTGGATTTTTTTTGACAGGGAGTTTTGAAATAGAAATTTATAGTTTTTGTTTGTGATGCTATCACTTATATAACATTAATGAACGTAATAGTTTAAAAATAAACAGGCAAAATTTAATGATAATCAGTTATAATAATAACTAATAAGGGTTCACTATCAATAAATCAAGAAAAAACAGATCCACATTCCAGACCGCAGCCGATTAATTTGTACTCGTAGCAACAGTAATGAGATTTCCTTTAAAGAAAACCGGTTATCACAAATGGCAATGGTTGGAAATGACTGGTTATCGGGGACTTTTTATTCTTGACTCGACACCGATAAGCAAGAATTGTGTGACGTCATATGATGATTTATGATCTTAATCAGACTGGGAATACGGTGCATAGTTAAAAAAAAAAAAAAAGAGATTATCCTCCTCAATGAAAAGGAGAAAAAAACGGAAGCACAAAATCACAAACTCTTGAAATGGAAATATTAACCAATATTATTGGAGAGGAAAAAAACCTTGTGTATGTGTTTTTTGTTATGAGCGTAAAAAAAAAAAAGCGTTCATGTATTTGTATAATTTAGGTAGAAAACACTTTTTCCCTACAAATGCGTAATTTAACTTTTATTTACACAAGTAATGAAATTTTTTGCTCGAGCCAATGAAACAACAGTCTATGACAGCTGTAACCAGAATATTTGAAATCGATAGTTTAGTTGGACACTCTCTGCGTGCGTGGTATTCTGCGTGCATAGTACTCTGCGTGCATGGTACTCTGCGTGCGTGGTCGATAAACACCCAAACTTTTTTCAAAGGGTTCAGCTTATTTACATGCACAGACAGTCTCGTGGCAGTGCTGTGTGTAATCAACCCACTAGGAAATGGAATGTGTTTGTACAACGTTCATGGGGTATTGATGATTTCCATACGATCTTGTATACGTTTAACAGCTTGGTATCTGACTACGAGTTACAGCTACTCATCACGCCGTTATTATTAATACAGGTTGTATTAGATGGGACAAGCGTAATTGAATTAATTACAATCGTTTGACAATTTTTAATATGCCTCGCAAAGAGAGTAGGACTGCCACATCGCCGCCGAGTTACTTTTCTCCCTCCGGTTTCCCCCACCCCCTTCACTATGCTAACCTTGTTTTCGTCACACATCGTATCCAAGTGCCTCAAAATTACAAAATCGCACATCAGATTGGTCGTGATAAATTAGAGAGCATGAAATTCTTGTGACAGAAGCAGGCGATCATACTACGTTGGGGTCCTTTGTAAAGAATTTTCAGCAAATGGATACTTGAAAACTTTTTCGCTAGCATATTCTGTTGTTTCACACAAACAATTAAAGTAACCAAAACCAAAACCAAAATCAAAATCTAGCCTTTTTTTTTCTTTTCTACTAGCTATTCTGGTTGATGAAAGAGATCTCTCGCGAAAATGGGCAAGAAATAAGAAAGAAATGGAAATGATGGGTGAAAGTAACTACCAAATTCATTTAACGGTTATCATTATTCATCAGTTATTTTTTTTTTGCATTATCCGTATTTGTACAAGGCATATATATCAGGGGAGTAAACTCATTATGATTTCATCGTAGTGTAACCATACACCCCTTTTTGAAGGTTACATTTAAACAATTATGGTCGCCAATATGACCAAGTGACGTAAATAAGATTGGGTAATTACAATTGACCAACCTAAACGTGAGAAAGTAATACAAATGATATCAGCCGATGCATCGGCATAGCGCACCCCGCCCCGTCGCAGTAGAAAGAGTCAGCATAGCAATTCTCCTTATAATATTGTTCTCTGTCTTTTCTATTCCAATTATCGCTATCGGCCATGTCCACTCGCAATTTTTTTTTACCATGTACTTGTCCACACAATTCTCCAAGTTTGCTTTCATGTCGCTGTATACTGTACATACATGCAAAATAATAAAATGAGAGAGAAATGTTTATTGGCTTGACCTTCGAACTGAGATGATACTAATATAATCTACGGAATTGACGAGAGTTGAAAAAGTGTCTTACCGTGAACACTGTCAAATTACCCAAATGTCTTTATTGTTGCTTGATACGTTGGTAAAAGTGTAAAAAAAAAGGGAATATTTTTATATGTGTACATGAAGAGTTGGTTTCCGAGAGTGTTTGTACAAATTCATCTTTACTGACAGATAATATAAAGTCGTTCAAAAGCAAAAGGTATAATTTGTCATTTTTATCTCGTATTGCTTTTTGTGAATTGATACACCATGTAATGGCAGAATTGGCATCGGAGACAATGGCAAACTAGTGCATGTCAGAAGAAAGAAGAATTGAGCGATTGATTCAATCGATTATCTCTCTAATTAGTACGATAGCAGCATAACCGTACGTAGCAAAAACCTAACGCATACTCGTGAAGTAAATGGGCTTTTCTTAATACCATGCCATGGTACTAATAAGGTGTGGATACAGAGATAAGCGACATTATGCCATTAAAATCCTCTTCCCAGGACAAAGAAGGAGGAGAATAAGGAGAAATAGATACCACAAAGGAGAAGGAGATTGAGTAATGTCAAAACATTCTAGATACGTCAATTGACACCTTCTCGACGGTATTCAGGTATGCGTTGTTGTATTCATGTAATGTTATTGAAAGAGATTTAGTAATCAGTTGAACTTGGTTTTCATAATTTAACGTATTAACACTAGAAACTAACTGACTCAATCTACTCAAACAGCAACAACGTTCGCATGTCATTCACCACCAATCTCCCTGCTCTATGGGTAACATTACTAAAGAATCATTCTGTATATTTTAGAAATTTCCCTTGTCAAAGTAAAATAGTAAGATTCCGAATTGCAAAAAAGACAAGATTACATATTCCTCCAGTGTGTCATAGACATTCAGGTATGGAATGCGGTTGGAGCGTATTTCTTGCTATGTGCATACATACACCCACACACACACATGTTGTGATATCTTACCACAACGATATTAATATGACGATCTGTAAGAACATTTAATAGATACTAGTATGCAATGAATGACTGTACTGATTGCGAATTATTTATTACAGCAATCCCATTTACTTTACGGCAATCCCATTTACTTGACACTACACACATCCCTCACCATTACTCGGACGCCAATTCCTCAACCACTCTCTCTCGCATTCTCTCTCTCAATCTCTCTTTTTCGTTTGATGTTGCAATATATCCAAATGCAGACGTTGGTTTTGCGTAACAATATAAGGGTGAGACGATCGATTGGGGGAACGGGCCGAGAAAAATATAAGGTACTTGATGGATGGAACTATTCCTATTTCATTTTCGACTATTGCATTCCAATATAACAATGTACAAAATAACAAACAATACATATATCCCCCCATTCCCAATGTGCTCTTTATACCATGTTTTGAAGCTTGCGTTATACCCAACTTTTAATATCATCTCTTGCATCAACATCATAAACACAATACAGATATTTAAGCGATCGGAAACAGAAATCAACCAATCAATCCCGTTATCTTGTGGTAGCAGACATTAATTAAATAATATGCAAGCTGACGAAGCCGGCAGGCGGAGAGGAGCGCACTTGTAAAATATATTTAATGTATGCATACAAAGATGTATGTAGTATGTATGTAACTGTATACGTTATGTGGTATGTATGCATGTTTCTGATTAAGTGAATCACGTGACAATTTTAGCCCCCTCTCCCTTGTAAGGCAAATAAACAGATCAACTCTTTTACTTTCCTTCTTTTAAGATGGTTCGATGTTGTTAATTTATCTACTTTTGTTTATGTAGTTTATAATACAATCAATAAACAAGATCCACATCAATCTTAGCAAGTACAATATAAAAAAATATGTATGCGATACCCGATTTATATATGTAACATTAATTTGTGTCAAAATTTTGGGGGGGATTCGTATAATTTTTGAAGAGAGGTTGGGGAAATAGTTTAAGTGCTGTACTCTCTTCTCATTCATTATTACTATTGCTGTGGATTTTTTTTTTCCATTTGTATATATTATATTTACTCGTCCATTGAAACCGTTGTCATTAATTGAATGATATAAAAACCTTAGTCGCTCATAGACGTATTATTTAAAAGGGAGGGGGAGAGGGTGTGTGTGTTTGGGCGATGTGTCATATTTTTCTTGCGTATACTCTTCTCGATATCCATCTCGTTCTGTACAGGTCAACTTCTCTACTGAAACTCTGCATCAATTCATCAAAGCTATCGAGCGGTATTCTCAACATATCAGATAATGGTGTTTTCAATGCTTTATAAAAAGCAATTAAATTGTCTTGCGCCTATCAAACAAACAATGGGCAAACATTGGACACGTTAGTATTTTATCTTTTGCCTTATTCTTGCACTTGCATGATGCACTTGCATGATGTACTTGCATATTGCATATCATGATAATACTGTATATTTCGTCATCTTTTTCCCCCCCCCCCCCTCCCCCATAAAGTGACGTCTTTTCCCTCTCAATTACTCACCAGTTTCCCAGGGTTGCCGCCCCAGCTTCCGACAGGTATTGACATTTCTTGTGTATTTACGTCAGTCAAGTGAGAATCTTTGGCGAGAAGATTCCGAAGAGATTCACTTATATACGGATCCATTTCATAAGAACGGAGTAGAGTAGCAACTAACAAAACATTGATACAATATAAACCGTTAATTAATACAGTGATGCATTGTGACATTGCACAATTTGTACCAACACACAACACTCATTTACAATTCCTTTTCCCTTTCCCTTTTCCCTTTCCCCCTTCCCCCTTTTTCCCTTTTCCCCTTTCCCCTTTCCCCCATCAATTTCCTACTCTACTCACCAGCATCACTCAACTGTTTGGCCACCGGTCCCATACTTTCATATTGCCCATCACATTCTGCAACTTCAATCCATCCACCTTTCTTCAAAACCCGCACGATTTCATTGATAACCTCGTTTTCCCATTGTGATGTTGTATATGCACATACAAGAAATCGTTGATATACATAATCGAATTTATCGTTATCGTATGGGAGACCGTCGAGTATATTTGACTGGGTGAAGGTTACATTTTGAGGCTTTATCGATGACGGATATACAGCGACCATATCGATACCTGTGAAGAAAGAGTGTGGATACGATGTTGCCATTTCCAATGTCCAGAATGCTAAAATAGATAACGCCTTGTAAGTATTGTATTATATATGATTTTAAAAATTCATGACAGAAACAGCATTTACCTGGTCCACAACTATGATTGATCGAACGTAAGAGAGAGAAAAAAAAAAGTTAATAAATAAAGATCAGAGAATGGCATTTGTAAGTCTCTCAGGCTCATTTATATTACTTACCCAATTTCAAGAATTCTACCTCCACCACCAGTCAACATGCCTATGACGGGAGCAGAATAGTTATTACCCCACACGTATCTCAACATATAATGCTGTGTCAAGAGCCTATCCATTTCCTCATCGTCATTAGGCAATAAATATTTACTATTGGCCACGTTATGCCATCGCCTGCTATATCGAGTTATAAAACCAGTAAAACTCCTACGATTCAATTGTGGCGGTGCGGGCAAAGGATTTGATAACCTGGAAGAAGACGGAGGCCGGAGACGGTTGGACGAACCGTTCTGAGTACGAAAAATCGAACGCAATGTGCTGCGTGAAGTCGTTCGTGCGATATTGGTCCTCGATGTGGCATTAGGTGAGGATTGTTCGCTAAATGTTTGTGTAGGAGGACGAGAGGAATTATGCGTTGTTGATTCTGTGAGTATGGATATTGTAGGTATAGTAGATGGTGTTGGTGTTGTTGTTGTTGTTGATGTTGTCGTTGTTGTTGTAGTCGTCGTGGCCGATGGTCTTGTGTCGTATGGAATAGTTATGCTTCCAGCTGCACTGGTACTCCTATTGTTGCTGTTTATTACACTCCTGTCGCCATCATTACTTCCTTTGCTAACACAGCTACCCATGCTATAATAAATGATTGGTTTTTTTTTTGATTTGAAAAAAAAATTGAATATTTTGTTTTAAGGGTTGGGGGTTTCGAGCTTATATTTAAAGTTTTTTATCCAGCGATGGCTTAAATAATTTTTGGTAAGACGTGGTACGACAGAGGAATGCCCTCTCTTTGGAAAATTTTAAGTTGACTACTGATTACAGGGTTGATGTTTGTTTGTTCGTGGATCAGGGATTCATATAAAGCAAGGAGATGCAAAAGACGGTGCTACTTTTTTGTAAAGAATGCGAAGTATGGACAAGTGATACGTTTTTTTGGGGGTTTTTTCTCTTACTGTTGTTATATATTGGGTCCCACGCTTTGAGAAAGTAACCAAATTCATTGCAATTTAAATTAATATAAAAAAGTAGGGAATTAGTGGATATTATGTTACGTCATAATTTGATTTATGCTGATCGTAGTGTGTTATCGCTAATACTAATGATATTGTCGTAAATCATGTGGATTCTATTTATAATAAATTTGATGCATTATTACAATGTTGTATTCATATTGTATTATAGAGATGGAATCATACCTTTCCATTTTCTGTTGTATCGACAACCTGACATATTATTAATATAATGGCATTGTAGAAAGCGGCTAATTTCCTTATATGGGCAATGTTACATATCCTAATTGGCTCGTCGATGGGACGAAATTAATTTCATGAATCCATTCGGCAAATACTAACATTTTATACATTGTTCGGAAATTACGTCGAATTACAAGCATTGAAATTTCCGAATCACATTATTAATGGAAAAGGGAATGCGGATATTGCCTATGTGTGTTTTCATTGTACATTCGAATACGCTGGACTGTTTGAACAAAGAGATGCATGCATGGGTGAACATGGTTTGATGGTCTATGGCTTGTTGTCGATTCTGGATAGCATTTGCAACTCGAGAGTTACTTGCCTAGCAAAAAGGCATTTTCTAGGCCAATTCGTTATCGTTACCATACAAAGACAAACGCTTCGGCAAATAATGTCATAATACCGCATGCAATGTTACGTTACTTGGTGCATTATTTATATTATCCAATAATTTGTTATTTGTGTCACAGGGGTTAGCATGTGTCCATTGTAGATGTCCATTTGCGGTAAGTACTCATGCAGATTTATTAAATAGATTGAACAGAATAGGTGTATTGTTTAGTAAGTTTTTTTTAATGATTGACTGACCGCCCACCACCCACACACCACCCATCACACCACCCACACACCACCCACCACCCCATCCCACTCTTTCCATTGTCTACTGCCGTGTTTTATTGTTTGATCATAATCGACAAACCAATTATCATACGATTGACTAACCCATTAATTGTAACTAGACCACATGTAATTTCTATACCTACAGCGTATGGTAAAGATTTATGAATTATTTCAAGGTGTTAGTCTAAATGCATACTTACACATATTAACATAATTATTTACAAGTAACGTCAAGCTGCTCGTAAAATACCCACGGGCGATCTATTTTACCTAATATGCACAATGATGGGCCCTTTCCCTTGTCGTATATTTATGACGTACTATATTTGGTGTATTATAAAATATGCATTGTCTATTGCCAAGGAAAACCTCAAAAGCCCGTCACTACATTTTTGAAGGGTTGACCTAACCCGAGCGGTTTAGCAGCGATTGGGGCCTATAGCATATTACAAATTTAATCACGCCACCCCATCATACAATACGGACTGTAATAAACAAGTACCGGTCACGAGACATTAATTTGTTGCCGGATCTTACCCGAACTGTTTGCTTCTTCTTCAACATCTCAAAAAAGAATCTTATCTATCAAATCTTTTATTTTGTTTACATCTACGACAACCAGCCTTGTTATATTATTAATGCTATCCACATAACTAGGTAGAAGGTTCTTTGTACGCATTACATGTAAATACCTTGTTTTATGAGAAATACTTGTCGTTACCATGTTCCGTTTTCGCTTCAAATCAAACAGCCTAATACTAATTGCGTACATCAAAGTGTGTACATCCGACATGTGAAAACAACAAGGTATGACTCTCGTATATTAACTATGTCAACTTTCCCCCTATTTTAGATATATGAATAGTCACCTTATTCTTCAATCAGTCAATAGTCGACCGGACTTTTCAGAGTTGTTTATCATTGTGCTATATACAAAAACTTTATTCGGGGAATGTATTTTGTATAAGGTCATACTTACTTTACTAAACAAAAACACAAATTTTACAATTATAACTTTTTCGGTTATGTGGTAAATTTCGTAACTTGGCACAACAAACTTTTAATTCCCGTTTATGATATCAACCCTATTACCCGTTGGTAATGCGACTTTTGTGGCAATGGTTGACGTACAATACAAACCGTTTAGACACGGCATACATACCAATTTAAATACTCACTGATACGATTAAATATTCGGCATATGTCTTTGAGTGAATTTTTTTACAAAAACCAAAAATCCACGCACATACGAAAAGACTAATCAAACGCTTTAGACAGCCTACAACTGACGTGATGTAATATCATACAGCACATGACGACTGATGCCAAGCTCAAGCAAACAATCCCACAATCGGGTTCGCTTTAAGATTGATTTAATATTTCTTGTGTTAAATGAAGTCGATATTATTTTTTCCAAACAAAGCCCAAAGAGTAACGTGGATCAATTACGTGACTGACACAACGTATTTTAATCGTTTGGTGTAATCTGCCATTTCTTGGATCAAATGAGCCGGTCAACACAAGCGTACCGAATAAGTTAAATTTGCTTACCTAATTATCACACCTTGCATACACGAACAAGGGGTTAAAAATACAATGCCAAAGATTACATATAAATAATCTGTTTGTTTATTGTAACATCAATTATCGTTCAATCTACAATCAAAGATATGATGTTGCAACAACCTACAACAAAGTTAGTAACCATAAATATACGAAAGATTAACCTTGTCGGCCATATTCTTATTAAAAGAACGTAAACAATAAAAGCATTTCAGCCAAGCAAAGTTATTTACTGCTTTGATTTGTTGAGCAAAAAACAGACAAGAAATTAAAGCACATTTCACATTATTTATCGTATGTCTTTAATTAGTACAATAATAAACAAATAAATAATCTCACATATCGAAGTTATCGGTTGTTCGAGTTTTGACGCAATTTGTAATAACAACCTCTAACAGTCTCGGTCAATACAGAAATATCGGCTACAACTTATATTAGTACGTTTGTGCTAATGCGTACAAGTATGGTTTCTTACACCCACGATTCATAATATGGGGAGCAAAGAACAATATTGTATGAATACTCCCACCTGACTACTAACCAACCAATCAAAAATTCACCATGCCACATTTTCTTAAACAAAGACTTTGAATAGAATATCCATTCTCGATCTTTACAAATTTATATTAATGTTAATATCCGCGGACATTTTCAAAATACAATTCTTAATATTACAGTATTATATAATTAAAACATGTTACATCATTGTTTGAACACTGTGAAACTTGACAAGGTGGCCTTCGCTCACGCTAGTCTCATTACGGTTGTTAATAACCACTATTGGCAACAGTGATGATGTAATTAAAGCTTATCGTATGCGTTGTTTCTATCAACTTGGCTTAAATGGAAAAAAGACAATAAATAAGGTTATTACATTTGTGCTATTAAACTGATATGCTAAATAAACTACCTTTTTTTGTTAACCGAAAATTGAAGGTTAAATAAATCGGAGGGACTATCGGGTGAGTGTAATCTTGTATTACAATGGCTTCTTCTTTATTACTCTATAAAAATTGACATTGGAGAATTAATCTATTAAGTGTACTAGTTTTTATAGTGTATTTAATGCTATGCAACGGACCTGTTTTACTAATCATACGGCGTAAATTATAATTTTTCGGTTCCTCAAAAACTCCGTTATGCGCTTCGTTATATTAGTTGCTTCATGTGTATCTACCTTTGCAGCAGACAACGACAGAAAATGTGCGGGTATATACGTTGTTTGGCCCTAGTCATAATAAAAAAGCCAATTAATAGATTTAATCTACTGGAACGAATGAATTATGTAGATCAATAATCTGACAACGGTTGTGTGGAACCGATTGACATAATTGATAATTTTTATAATATTACACCTGAAATTAATTCTTGCAATTGCGAGACGAGATAATGTCGTGGGACGCAAACAAAACAAGTTGCGATATGTTGATGAGCAAATGAAGCGTTTTCGGATAATGGATCTTGAATAAAGATGTGTCATTTTATTTTTGTTTAAAAAATTCTCTCGGAAAAACGCGAGAGTAAAGTATTCTTTAAACTTTTAGAAAAACTGACCATCAATGATTGTGTCATTTTTGTATACTGATTGAAGTAAATAATATGTCCCCGCTCATACAAATAATGAGATAAGCAAACATTTGGCATGGCAATACTAAGCACTCTCTCGTAACTATATGTTGGATTCCAGACTTAATTTGGGCTTGATTCCCGGATTTATTAGTTAAAGATTTTGTTATATTAATGTTCAAACATGTGTTATTACCTTTTATTATTATCAACTAACACTAGCAATTTAATTCCCGGTTTTCTTCAAGCGTGCAATTTTTTCTAACAATTCGTTCACCAAGAAGTGATTCCAACGAGTGAAAAGGTATCTTTTTTTATAATATTATTAACTGTTGCATAAGACGTACTATAACAAAATCCGGTGCATTTTTTTTTTTATTTTCCAGACACCTATAAGACGTGAGCTTCAGAGTTCGAGGCTTTTGAAATGTGATCTCTTTTTATTCCAAAGCTTAGGCGTAAAATTACAACAACAATTGGCATTCGATGCTGTACGTGATATTGAATTGGTATAATGTTTATGCAATTTAAAGACCTACTGCAGGTTCAAAGTACACTTTCAAGCGATAACACATTTTTGTTTTGATACTCAAAACGTGTTCATAGCATTTACCAGATGCATTATTTTATTCGAGTCACAGTCATTTGTTATCTTGTGAATATGTTACTCATCTTGCTCTTGTTGCTATAGCTAAAGCCCATTATGAAGTTTGAATCACTAAGATATCCGTTAAGCTTGATAATTGATTCTGATAATCTATCTTTAATTGATGAGTCCATAATCAACACTTGGAAGTAGCGTCCGTTCCGACTGATGTGGGACGGAAAGATAAAGGTACAGCGACTGCGATAGATATAGATGATATAAACGATACGGACGTTATATAGTAATTGACATAAGAAGATATGTTGCTCTCACAACAACCTTTGTAATACCATGGTGTTGTTACGAATCCGCGATGTTACTTGGCACGTGATACGTAGCGTTAACATCGATAACCTTTATTTGGACATGCATATTGTGTAATGATAATAATGATTAGACAATCAAACAACAAGTAGATAACTAGTTGGTGGAACATCTATTCATTGTAAATATCCGATCTAATCTTTCTCATCTAACTCTCGGTTATTCGGATGTCACGAGGCTAGATATAAAATCGAGCATATATTGAAATACGGATTTAATTGACTACTGTAAAAACTAAACCAATGTTTATGGTTCGGTGCAAAAAGGTTGATACACGAAAATCGTCACCTGAATTTTTCCTATAATACAAACTCGCTAATCAAGTCATGTGAGCGTACAAATTATACAAAAGGTTTCAAATTTGAGATTTCTTTTTCTCATGTGATGACTTGGAACGAGATCAAAGTTTCTTAACTAGCAACGAAAAAAAGATGATTGTTTGAGTCCAACAGTACTTTTTAAGTATCCGACAACGCCAGACGCAACGTCAAGACTAATCACTACGCAAGCAGGTTGCTTCAGTTTTCGTATATTGGGGAGGCAACAAACAGTTGCGCATGTGGTTGCTGAGTATAACAGAAGTGAAAATGAAGAATTCTCACGGCAAACAATCATACACAAGTTATTGGTTATGAAGATTTTGAAGGAGAAGTTGAATATTTTGTAAAATAAATTTTAATAAAATTTGCATCGAGATATATATCTTGAACTATAAATCATACAAATAATTTATTTAAAACATTCCATTGATTCGGAAAAAAGAATTTTTATCATAAACATATTATATCAACCTTTTTGCACCGGACGATATTAATGTTTTAGTTTAGCATCTCTCTTCTTTGTTGCATCGGGCTGATAAAACATTGAAGACGATTAACTTGTCGGTAGGAAGAAAAATCCCAATTTTGTATATCGTCGATTTCCCAATATACGTGTATACTAATGTGATAGGTTGACAATAGCTCATGAGACTTTCAAAAACCTTACAAGGTTCAAGAGTATACGTTGGAAGCATCATACATTGTTTGTTGTGCTAATCATTTTTATACAAAGCACCTACAAGACATAACCTTTTACTGGACAAAGATTACATACAGCCATTATAGCATGTAAAATTTGACCATTACATATCTAATACCCTAATCCAACAACGCATTGCATTTGTACTTATACTTAAGTAGAGTTTGTGAAAGCGGGAGTGGTTAAAATACAATCAAGTGAAAATAAACAATCGATCAAAAATAAAGTGAGAAACTGCGATAATTCTGCTCACATTATTACCAAAATTAAATCCAGATTTATAGGATAGCGCGACAACTCCCCAAACATCAGAGTATAGCTTTCCTGGTGCAGTTTTCAATAACTGGCCATAAACCGTTATATTGAACTGTGTGAATTGCTGACTGCTGTACTCAATGGCATACAAAGAAACATATAACTTAACAATACACTGGTAGAACTATAGAAGCAAACAGATATGTTGTACTTTGTTATGCCTACATCTACCGTTCTTTTCTCTAGACTGAAATTAAACAATTTGTCGTCAGCATCTCAATAAACATATTTATACCCGTCGTCGGTGTGTAATTACCTCATATCTTCATAAATACGTATTGAAAAAAGAGCATGCCAATGTTTATACATTCTAAACGCTGCGAACAACCCATTCTTCCCTACCTATAACCCGAGATATTGTATCTCTTTCTTTTATATTGTTTCTTTATTCTTCAACCATAATAATATTTTTTCTGTTATGAATTTTATTGCAAATTTGCGGCCTGTACATCGCATCGCTGTAACTGTAAAAGAGTAATGGAAGAAAATTCGTATATGAGATGACAGTTTGCTTCGCGCTCAGTTACAATAGACAGCAGTCAAATACAAGAGTAAATAATACGTTTGCTTACCAAACACAAATTTTTTGTCTTGTTCGAAGCCATAAACTACCCACTCGTTTAATTCGTTATTAGCTTTGAGCTTTAGGCATTTGAACAATAACACTTTGTAGCCCAATTAATTACTACAAGTAGCAGCCTATGTATGGTTTACTGCTCATGGACATTTTCTTATCTAATGAGTTAAGGCCAACATTTTGGTATTTTAATATTATTAAAGTATGCTTAACATCTGACGTCGGGCAGAAAGCGAGAAGATTGTTAAAAGGTTATCATTTATCACAACAATATAGTTCTTGATATCTATAGCCCGAAATAAAATACCAACTTTCAAAACCCTAAGGCTTTTATATTAGAGGGCTTAGAGAAAACTAATCCGTAATAATGATAGAGCAGACGAAGCAGAATAAAAGTCACGGTTTAAAATTTTTAATCAACTAAAATAATTTCGAGTTTTAGGCAACAGTTTTCCAAGGACGTCCAGTTTGTGCAACTTTTTGTGTAACAATTCTGCGCGATATGATATTCTCATTCTTTATTGTTTTACGGCGACTGAAGCAAGTTATCCGGAACAGTATTTCAAAAGATAATCTTTGGTTAAAGTGTCGTGGACAAAGTGTTGTAATTTCAAAATAAAGCTGAATTCGAATTTAAGCATATATTATAGTTGCCTCCATACGTCCAGTCTCAAATAAGTAACTAATACTAGATAACAGACTCTGGATGGAATGGCACGTTGAAACTTTGGATCGGGTCAAACGATCACCATTAAATTACGTGAAATCACCTCTTTGAAGAATTTCTTGAGACCTTTCTTCAAACATGAGACCACTAGTGATTCGATGCCTCAGCAAGTAACGGAGCTAGAGAAAAAATCAGTCAAATGCAGCATGTATAACTCTCACGAAAGATTGTAATTGACGTTGTACCTGCATGGCTACACGCTTTTGAGGAATATTCGATCGACCATATATCTGTGCAACAAGTCTGCGAAAAGGTGTCATATATTTGAATGGTAACGCTGAAATGTTGAGGAGATGCGGATATAACAATAACGATGGATCGTCTGTCTACGGCATGGCAAGTTATTTGTCAATAGATTTCAAACGAAGATTATTACAACCTATATGCTCACAGTTTTGGGTCCAATACTGGGTTCCAATGCGGTAGTTAACATTACACAAGATATCAACATTTTGAAACAAGCCTTTGTTTACTTTACAATTGGGGAAATCGATACACTTACGTCGACGTTGAATATGGTGATGACGATGGTACTATAGTAGCAAATAGCCTCAATGATATTCTCTTTTATCGAACGTTCAGACATTTTTGAGCTTGTGGATATCGAGATGGGATGCAATTTGAGTCAGAAGTTTACGCGATATTCTTCATGGATATCCTTTTGCAATGTTTATAATATATCGGTGAATTCGTCACTCGAATAATGAACAAGAGTATGTGATAATGTCATTGGAATTTATGAGAGAAATGGTTCAGGAGATACCTTAAGAGGTACAGAGAACGACTTGTAAGGTGACGTCTCAAATAAAAAACACGTAGTCTTTAATTGTCGCTTCGATAAGGTGAATAGAATCTTTATTGAATCATTAGTATAGCACGCCGGAGTGGACAAAAGTCTGAATTTAAATTCACTATTTTGCGAATTGAAATTCAGAAAATAGCGTCAAACAAATTGCTGTCGGACATTTCAGTGGGGCCGCTGCTACCGTCAAATAATTATGTCATTAGCGTCAAAGAATTATGTACAACCACTCGAAATCGAACTTTTTCACACACACACAGACGTTGATTGGTCAATCAGTTGATAATACGGGATCGTTGATCTAATATAGACAAAGGGATTTATTCTCTTGTTTTGCTATACGCTGTACATTTTTGTTGATCAATGACGAACTATTTTGAAGTAATTGTCGGACGAGTACAATGGCGCCTAAGAATATATTGATACCAGAATTTTCATCCTCATCAGTTGGATTAAACTGATCTCTGAGGACATCGTATTCATTCCTAGTTAATAAATTTCCAAAATTCTCGTCAACTATAATATCGCCGCTGTTTTCATTATCATCTTGTTCATTGCTATCACGAGTTTCTTTAACTCCATAATTGTCATCAACTCCATTATATTTTTCATAAGCTTCATAGCCATTTGTTATCATCCAACTTGCCACAATTGTAACGGCGTTCGATTGTGCTCTGTGATTATTCCAGGTTTCTGTGGTATGCTACTTACGAATTTTATCATATAAAGTAAATATGGTATCACTCTATTTAGAAAGCTGATGCCCCTACTTCCAAATTTGATCGGGGCATCAAAGCTATTGTTAATGCCCTTAATTGGCATACGTAAGTAACAGCATATGACGAAGAGTGTGTATAAAATAAGTTTAGTCATTATTTTCTTACGCTTTTATGACGACATCTGGGAAAATATAATTTACGAATGAGATGAATCTCTTCTCAGTTTCCCGCCTCATCATTACCTCCTTTGCCATATTTCGCAATAGATTGGGGGAGGTACCATAATTAGTAGACTACAGTATGTCATATAAATCTTATATAAAGTTTAAACGTAAAGCAACGATTCTGTTATATACAAATAAGTTTTAAAAACCGACTGCTATCATATTGTATGCAAATGTTATAATTGTATAAAGGGCTTATGTTAAAAACTACTGATATCAGACTCCCAACATGGCTATTGTCTTGCGCCAACAGTAGAAAGTTATTTTTTCTGTCCTTTTTTTGTTTTCCTTCATACTCCGCTGCATGATTACATTAAGAAAGGCAAGCGCAGAAACTAATGCAAGTAGACGTATATTGATCAAACAACCTACAGACTAACAATCGTTCTCTGACTTCTCTATATAGCATCCATGTATCGATGGAAGTATGATAGCAGTAGCAAGAACAATTTTTTTTGAACTGGTGAAGACATTGGTGAATACATTGGAATACATTGGTGAATACATTGATAATTATCCCCTAGTAAGGGATAAGAGCACACCAAATTTGGCATATTTTAATAATATAGTTTTAATCATATGACCATATAAAAATTCCTATAAAGCACTTCAAGTATTACACTGCCCTTCACCTAATATACTAAAGACAACCAGCACAACTCCGCGTTGTGAAGAAGTAGAATAAAACCTTGATTTGCCTGGAATATCTAAGGAATGTCAAACATCAGCCTCAAAAAACACAGACTCTAAATGAATTGTAAGTGTACACGTATTGATCCGCACGAATACTTCTAACACTGATTGATGCTTGTTTGCGATAGAAAGATGCAAACTTCTACCCAACATCTAAGGTCTATTGCGGAATTCAACAACCAATATATTGCCAGCTGTGAGTTCCATATTATGATACCTTTCATTCTATGAAATATAGGAATTCTAAGCTGTCGGTAATGTCTTCCATTCACATAAAACTTTGTTTCGCCAAACGTCATTCTCTTACTTGATTTAGAATTTGACGATTTACGCAAACAGTACAGACAAGTCCCCAACCCACTCAATAAAGTTTCGACACGACAAATGACGATTTGGACCTCCTGCCTGGCACATAAGACCGGGAAACCCCAACTTATTGGGTTATGTACATACTCTAATCACATTTGCAACGGAAGACAAATCTTGTCTGATGGAAAAGCTCTCTCTCTAAAGAACCAAACGATCATTTGATTGCATAGATAGTGGATATGGGCTTTATTTACTGCTACGGAAGCCCAACCGAGGAAATTACTTAGGGTAAATAATTTTGATGGACTTATAGTAAAAATGACTATTTCCCCTTCGAAGGCCTACACCTTGGCATTTTCCACGTTCCTTAGCGGATTGAAACCATATTTATTATTGAGCGCTAACGAGATCGAAATCTTATATTCCTATTGGCTAATTTCAACGTTAATGGTAAGTTTTTCGAAACGTTATCTATATATAGACATACGCCGTCTTTAATCTTTCTACTTATGATTATTACTTTATATAAAGGCTATTATTGTTATAACGTAAAATAATCAGGATATAATTGAGTAGTGTTCAGTAAAGGGAATTGTACAATGGGTTTCTATGACGACATAATCGTTCATTGGCTATGCAGTTGGGGTAGTTATCTGCGGAGGCCGCAGAGCCAACGTGATAATTCGTAATACGTAACACATTTTTTCAATTGATTACGGAATAACACGGTCGAATTTTTTTTTTCTTGCTGTCCTCCCCCGAAGGTAAACAACTTTGTTATGATTTAACTTTGATCAAAGGGTGTTATTGATCTATTTGAATACCATGTACGTATATGCAGTGTGCAGTTCAAGCAAACGGCAACATTTAGTTCTCTTCGCTTAGTGCTTCTTGGGAGCTGTCTTTTCTCTTGACCATTGCGCGTGGAGAATTGACGTGTATTTCCAAAAAAAATTTTCGCGCTCTTTCAGGTAAACAATTTTTTGTAGCTTTAC
This sequence comes from Paraglomus brasilianum, assembly GCA_910592345.1. Classification (NCBI taxonomy): domain Eukaryota; kingdom Fungi; phylum Glomeromycota; class Glomeromycetes; order Paraglomerales; family Paraglomeraceae; genus Paraglomus; species Paraglomus brasilianum. The sequence continues at coordinate 29,824 of CAJVPI010000382.1, forward strand.
CTTGATCGAAGGGTGTTATTTAACTTATCTTATTTTACAGGACTGGTTTACCAAAGAGGACAAAGCTTGAAGTTCTCAGTAGAACCCTTATATATTGTAAGTTGCATGTCATACCCGGATAATGTGAGACTTTTTTCACTGAGTGCTCATTGAGTGGTTGTTGTGTTCTGAAGTTATGCTGTCAGGGTATTAGTATATAACATACCCGCACTTATTTTTTTTCGCAATCACCAAATTCTCTCTCATTCACTCAATAGATTGGCTGGACACTGACTTTAGCACGATAAAGGACTCTCGTTTGAGGGATTGGTGATGTCCATCTTTTTTGCAAACTCTGTGGCATAATGATATGCTCGTGGAAAAAAGAAATGTGCCGATTTCGACTCTTGAAAAGGCTGTGACAGAGTGCATCGCATTGCGAATTCTGAATCCAGCAACGAAATTAAGACATGAGTGTGTGTATTCTAGTTCAAGACTGCTTGTTTGTAATTACACTTAATTTTGACATTGGTATACTGAAAGTTCATTTGCATTGTAGACCTAACACATGCTAGAGAAACCCAAAATCAGGGTATTTTACTGCAAAAAGAAGTTATGAAAAAGATGAAAATTGCATGACTGGTGTCAGGATCGAGACCTAAGTACGACATATTCCTCCGTGATTTCCGCTCAATTCTCCGATTCCGCAGCACACGAAATCCAAGTAACACAGCCAACGATAATTGCGCAGCATGGTATGGATGTGGGCCAAAAACTTGGACAAAATGTACTAGTCTGCTTATATCCATAAATTTGGACACTGGGCATAAGCGAGCTTGTGAAGACAAGCCACCTAACCCACTAAAAAAGGAAAAGTTATCAACAAAAAAGGTTGGATATAACTTAATTTTTGTCTGCAAAACCATTTTTATGAAGCTAAATTGAGTTATTTCTTCTAGAGGAATACATCACCTGGTGGGAAGCCAGCTCCTATGGACCTGCTACCATCAGATAATGATTTTTCTAAAAACAATGACAATTCTTCCTCCCAAGTAGATCATGATGATGTTAGTGATGAAGAGATGGAGGTGACTGACGATAAAATAATAAAGGAAACAAGGTAAGAATTTTAGACATTGGTTAATTTTTTTTTAAATAATGAAAATTTATGTTCTTGTTCTTTTAGAATGGACCAGTCAGATTGAGCAAGGAACACCGACAAAAAATCGAGCAGACATTTAATGGCATGAATAGAGAGAGAATGTGGAAACTCTCAATGGGAAATATGTCAAGGAAGAATTATTCAAATTAGGCCAAAAGTTGAATTTTGAGCAGTTAGTGTTTATATGCATGTTTCTCTGCTGTTGTTATGCAACAACAATTTTGCTAAACTATGTTATTATTTTCTTTCTAGCACCATTCATTCATTCATTCTGGATGTCGATAATAATGTAATTCGCCAGCATTTCAGTAAGGAAGAACATGACAAAATTGAATTTGCACCCAGTCCACAGATACCTGAAATTTCAGACGAAATAGATGAATTTGTGAACAAATTTATTGTGAGAGTTGATGTTGAAATCCAGCTGAAGCTGAAACTAACCAATGGTATTAGAGAATAAAATCTGATCAACCAATGAAAAGTCATTGTTTCAGCTTCGGCCATATTTCAGCTTCAGCCGTGACATTTATTGACAAGGTAATAAATAATTTACATGCTATTGACAAAATATGAACAATAAGTCGTTAATCTTTTTTCTACATAGACAAGCTTGAAGGATATCTGAAAGATCGTAAAGAAACTGATATGTAGAAACAATTACGATCATGATAAGGATTATATCCTTTTTGCTATGCGTTGTAAGTATTTGGTTCTTGTGGCTTGCTTGTACATGCATATGTAGATATTATTAAATGCATCAATGGTAAATTGGCTAAATTTTCTTTCTTATAGAATGAGAGAAATTCAAACCAAAAGCTTGAAAGAAAAGCATCTTAAAGCTTGGTTTAATTGTCATGTCTGGAGCTCAATCCTCGATCAAGCTTTTGGTGATCTGGCTGTGGTATCCGTCGTCAGGTAATTTTGCTTTTATAAAATATGTAACTTAACTTAACGTATCTGACGAGGTATCTTTTTTTAACAATCCAGGGGGGAAAGTTCAAGCTTAGCATCGGCATCACGAAAAAATAAAAAAAGACCATTGTTATACGACAAATTTAATAATAACATTTAAATGGCGATTTACGATTAATATTATTAGTACGTCAGATGATCAATTAAATGTATTACACAAACATGTAAATATCTGACGTAAAATTTAGTGACGTTAAATCAATATTTTAGCAATAGCTAT
>CAJVPI010000383.1:0-32124 GCA_910592345.1 Paraglomus brasilianum
TGAACAAGGACATGCTGGTGCACAAGCTAATCTTGGTTGGTGTTATGATAATGGAACTGGAGTAGAAAAAGATGAACAAAAGGCAGTTAAATGGTATCAAAAGGCAGCTGAACATGGTCATTCTCATGCACAATCTAATCTTGGTTTGTGTTATTATTCTGGAACTGGAATAGAAAAAGATGAACAAAAAGCAGTTGAATGGTATCAACAGGCAGCTGAACAAGGATTTGCTGAAGCACAGCATAATCTTGGTGTGTGTTATCATCTTGGAACTGGAGTAGAGAAAGATGAACAAAAGGCAGTTGGGTGGTACCAAAAGGCAGCTGAACAAGGATATGCTCAAGCACAATCTAATCTTGGTGTGTGTTATCATTTTGGAACTGGAGTAGAACAAGATAAACAAAAGGCAGTTGAATGGTATAATAAAGCTGCTGAACAAGGATATACTAAAGCACAATATAATCTTGGTGTGTGTTATCAGTATGGAGTTGGAGTAGAGAAAGATGAACAAAAGGCAGTTGAGTGGTATCAGAAAGCAGCTGAAAAATATATTCAAGCACAAGATCATCTTGGTGTGTGTTATCAGCATGGACTTGGTGTAGAAAAAGATGAACAAAAGGCAGTTGAATGGTATCAAAAGGCAGCTGAACAAAAATGTGCTCAAGCACAAAATAATCTTGGTGTGTGTTATCAGTATGGGATTGGAGTAGAGAGAGATGAAGAAAAGGCAGTTGTGTGGTATAAAAAAGCAATTGAACAAGGATATGCTCATGCACAACATAATCTTGGTGTGTGTTATCAACATGGAACTGGTTTAGAAAAAGATGAACAAAAGGCAGTTGAATGGTATCAAAGAGCAGCTGAACAAGAATATGCTAAAGCACAATATAATCTTGGTATATGTTATGAGCATGGAACTGGAGTAGAAAAAGATGAACAAAAGGCAATTGAATGGTATAAAAAAGCTGCTGAACAAGGATATGTTTCTGCACAATTTAATCTTGGTCAGTGTTATGATAATGGAATTGGAGTAGAGAAAGATGGAAAAAAAGCAGTTGAATGGTATAAAAAAGCTGCTGAACAAGGATATGCTCATGCACAAAATAATCTTGGTAATTTATATAGGAAAGGTATTATCACAGAGCCTGATTATCAAGAAATTGTTGAATTATATCAAAGAGCTGCTGAACAAGGACATTCTTATGCACAATGTAACCTTGGTTGGTGTTATGAAAATGGACTTGGTGTTGGTAAAAATATTCAAAAGGCAGTTGAATTGTATCAAGAAGCAGTCAAGCAAAAAAATGTTTATGCATATGTTTGGTTTGGTATGTGTTGCTTAAATGGAATTGGAGTAGAAAAAGATATTCAAAAAGCTATTGAATTGTACCAAAAGGCAGCTGAGCAAGGGCATGCATATGGGCAATATAACCTTGGTTGGTGCTATGAGAAGGGAGTTGGGGTAAAACAAGATGAACAGAAAGCTCTTGAATTGTATCAAAAAGCTGCTGAGCAAGGATATGATAAGGCACAAAATAAGGTTTATTATTTTAGTTTTTATGATAGCTCTGAACTAAGAAAGTATGTTCAAAAATTTATTAAGGTTTATCAAGTAGGAGAGAAATAAAATTAGATGGAGAATTTTAGTACACAGCATTTGTCTTTATAGTTAAATAATGTTAATAAATAAGCAGGGTATTAAATGGCAAATTTATATTACAAGCAATCCTAAGAATGATGACTAATTTTTTGTCTGGGATATTAACCTGTTTAACTTGTTATTTTTATTTATATTTACAATAATCTGTCTTTCTACGGTGGACAAGTTTCCATGGATTTTGTGCAAACCTGAAAATTTATTGTGCCAATTAGTTTTTTTTTTTGTTTTTTTTTTTGTTTTTTTTTTTTTTTTTGCAAGGTGGCTGCGTTTTCCTCACTGCAATGATAGAGCATTGTATTGCAATGCTGCATGATTATATATGGGATATGTCTAATAGTGTTATAACTTGGTGGGGCTAAAAAAAGGCAGCCCCTACCCCATGAACTTAAACATGTAGTTATATATTAAACCATTCGTTAAAGTTTCTAAGAATGGTCTGTGCCTTTATTCTTTGCCAAGACTACTATCTCAACCAAAAGCTAATCTCTGTGTGTAATTCCGACAGTGTTACAAGGAATATTCAATCAAAGACGTCAGATTGTCCGAATATATCGAACACGCATGACATCAATAATTGCACAATCAGTAAATAGTTCACTAGTAAGATATCCGCGTGCGATACAAACTGACATCGTGAATAGTTATATAAGCGCAACTTTTTGTTGGATTCGGTGTGTTCAGATACTTTCGATTTTTTTATTGTTATATTTATTATTAGTTTTTATACCTGAAATACACAATCAATAATTTATTCCTGAGAAACACTAATGCCTATATCGATTAGGAATATTCGCTTCTTGTTCTGTGAGTATTCTAGTGGTATTTACAATAATTATTTGTTGGCGGAGAAACGCGTTTGATATAACTGTAAACTCACCCCAACCTATATTCGACGACGAATATTTATCTACAATTAATGTCTACCGATTGACATTAGGTCGTGAGTAGTAAAGTCTGGTTTAAAGATCACTAACTGCTATTATATTTAACTAGAGTAGGAGAAGCCACAACTCCGCTCAAAAGATAGCTAATTCCTAGAGTCGACGATCGATTGCCCTCCCGCAATTGTTGATTCAACATTGTCAAAGTTAATTGTTGCATTCTGGCATTCAAAACCTTAGCGCATGCTAACGTTTCATCTATCAAAATTTTTTTCTAACATAAACATTCTATATTTGTTATAAAATTATCATTTTCAATGTTTGGTAGACTATTGAGGCCAGAAGTTCAAATATTATCTTATCTAACTAGCTTTTCTCCTTTCTGTGATGACAACTCTGGCATGGGTGCTTGATTTGCTTCTTTCAGATATTTTAGGTAAGGTCTCTGGTACATTTGAAGAATTCGTTTTTATTTTGTTGTTCCAAGAGCCATTAATTCAATAAATTCTTGAGAAATTATCTGTTCCGAAATAGATAAAGGAATAATCATGATGAGTTGTGCATAAGTGTTTCCATAGAATAAGATCTATTTATGAAGGCCAAACAAGAAAAAATCCAGTTATTAATCTCTACATAAATATAGTAAAGCCTAGTTTTTATTTTCAACATACTAAAGACATAACTGGATATTTGTTCAGCAACACTCTAAATTATACTGAACTGAAATGACTAACGCGAGTTATGCCTGACCCATATAAGTGAAACCTTATATATCGAAAGATCAATTTCAACATTGAACTGAGACACGTCACGAACAATCTGCACCGCACGCACACTATATTTAGCAGCATGGCTAACGAGGGACCCAAACAAAGCGAAAAAAAAAAACAGTGACATTTGCACGTTTCTCGACAACTCCTCTTCATAAAATGATGCTTCAATAGTGACTGATTGAACGATGATCAAATAAGTGTAATCTTTTTCTGATAACAATAAAAAATAGCGATTTAGGAAGCATAAATTTTTATGCCTGTGTGTGATACTTAACATTTGAGCAAGCCTCTGCGAGTGTACAATAAGTTATAATCTTTTCAGCACGGAATACATCAAATGCTTTACAACAACAATGACTGCCCGATTCTCATTTTTTTTAAATATAATTTGACATGTCCTCCTGAAATCGTTTATGAATTTCAGTTGATGTCTATGATCTTCCAGATTTACCAAGCAAATAGAAAATATGTGCTTGATTATATTGTGCCGATTTAAAACGTTACATTATAATACAAAAGCGTTTGAGGATAAGCTGGTATCTAAAAGTGGTTTTCTATCAATTTCTGCTCCCAAGTCCAGACATCTCATCCAGTGGAGGTAAACAGGTATCACGTTCTTAACTCTGATATTCCTGAGTGGTTCTGCCCTAATAACGGTGCCGTAATTTGGAATGTGTTCATATTCAGTTAATTATTTGGACAAAATGTTACACGAACGATGCGAATAATTTGTTGCTATTGCACCCAAATAAATATTATTTGTGAATTCGGGATTGACGATTTGTTCTTAATAAATTATTTGTGAAGATTTCTTTTTAGTGAAGCTATCTACTTGTGTCTGCGGGCAAACTGTAATATAATATTACTTTTTCATATACACTGAGTATGAGTAATGCGCATAAGTTTGTAGCAGCAGCAACTCAGAAAAATTAAGTGACGTTTTGAGTGTGACACGTTCAAAGCGGCAGTAGACTAAGGATTTTCTGTCATGTGGACAATGACACACATTTATTGTGGCAAATTAGAAACCGAATTGTGTTTAAAAAGCTTTGTGACATAAAATATTTCCTGAGCGTATAATAAAGTGTTTGTTCTGTATACTGCATATCAATGAATTCAGGCTACTGTAATATCGATCTAACGCTTTATTTTACCCGATTTTGTTTAATCTGTCAAATTCGTTATCAGTAAGAACGCTTAAGAAAACATTCAATTCACATTATATAATGTATTTGTTTTCAAGACTAAGCGAGTTGACAAAGAATACCGTAAACTTTTGCTGAGAACGCAGATAAGACGCTTGTTTGTAGGGTATTATAATAATATTGTCTAGCTATAATGTGCTGTATGATATTTGGAAGTGTCCGCAGTGCTTCGATTAAACTTGTGAGGTCTGTTTATAATTAAATTCACTTCAATTGATAAGAGTAAATGCAATTAGACGTCGCTGGCTGTTACGATAAACCTGATATCCATTAAAGAGCGAGTGTGGTGTTGGATGCATCAAAGCACCAATTTCCCAATGAAATTAATCTGTGAGTGACCAAATCGACATTTGTTAAAATTAATATCAAAGCCAAATACTACGGCGATGCATCAACGTACTGTATTCTTACATTTGAAAATTTTTATTAATTCGACCCGTATCGACACACTGTCAGTGACTTGTTTTTACGTAAAATATCATTGACTATATGAATAAGTGCTATGATAAGTATAAAAACTGTATTTAATTAAATAAACAGTAAGTTACAAGCTAAAATAATGGTTGTTTACTTCCCCTAGCTCTGTTTCTGAACTCGGCAAGCTGAGATCTAGTAAGGGAGGCAACTGGTGGGTAAGAGCGTACTAGAATATTTACTCTCCTTCTCAAGACGTGATAAGGGTTTTACATCATTATGATAAACGGTATTCCACGTGCTGTCATACTTGTCAATCTTGTCAATAAGCCTGCTAATATTACCCCAAAGTGTGTCTGCATCCGGACGCTTATCAGGATCAGCATCACAACACCGCTCGGCAAGCTTCTTGTATCCTTCTGGTGTGGAATCAGGTATTGATGGTCGTAGTCCGCCCATAATGTTGCATACTAAATCTCTATCGAACTGCCTGTCTCTAAAAGGTGGTTCGCCAGTAGCAATCAAATACATAATGATACCAAAAGAATACACGTCTGATTTCTGAGTAAATTTGCATGTATGGAAGACTTCCGGTGCAATAAAGGGTAAAACGCCTCGAATGGTTGAGTTTGACTCGCGTGAATTCACTGATCGTGAGAGCATATCAATGGAAATGTACCGCTCAAAACTATGTTTCCGCCATGAAGATCACAATGCACTAATCCTGCACGATGAATATTATACAATATCCCTCAAATACTCTAATTTCATCTTCCACGTCAATTTATTAATATTTTGACAAAAGACTACCATTGTTAGCATATTGCATAACAATCATGTACTCTTTTGTTTCTGGTCTTGTGTGACTCCATAAATTTTAAGGAATGAATAATCACTAGCGCACTTGACATGATTTCTGAACTATTAAATAAAAACAAATACAGTGTCAGATTAAATATCACTTTAATTAATGTTAATACTACCAATTATTGCTTACCTCGGAAATAAATAATTCCGGCGTTTCATCAAAACTCTCAAACTGTTTGAGTACAACAGTTTGTGGCATATCCTCTTCGACCGAATATTTTATATATTCGGCAATATAAACTGTTCCATAACCTCCAGATCCAATTTTCTTGATTTCGTCAAAGTCGTTGTACTGCATATGTCTTATACGCGTGTAATTTTGTCCAATATTGCATGCACGTCATAGCAAAAAACTAAGTAATATTCCCGAATAGATGGCTTCTGAGTGATTCCAATTATCCAAATATTCTCGGGTGTTAGTATCGCCGGATATTCGTTGGTTAGCTATTTGAGTAAACAAATACAGTCGTTACAACAATAATCTGCTTGATACACACGTCAATAATACTATTTGCATTTTACACATGAAATAATTTACCTGATGAAAATCAAATGACTGATCATCTACGTCCCCTTCGCCAACTATCTTTTTGAGTGTCACACGTGTCAATTCATTTGTTGTCCATTCTGATATATGTGTGCACCCATGGCGTAATGATGGCATCTCTTGCATGTTTGTCAATAGTGAATATTCAATCCATTGTATATACGCATCATATACGTTCTCCACATTACTCCATGATCCATAATAAATGAACCCAATGACTTGTTGCTCATAGTCCAATCAAGACGTCGTGGTGATTTACATTCATAACAGAATGCGTTTATCCTGGGTCCTAACAGACTTATACACGCCAGACAAAATCCATACCCAAAACGTTCTTTTATGAGATAATACTTTTGCATCATATGTGAATCCGATGGCAACCCAAACATCCGTGGTAAGCATATCGATACATAAAGGTCAATAATATTTAAACTATTCAATAAACATAACGCATAAGTAAATAGTTTACCTCGGCATAATATAAATCATGTGCCTCGTCTGTTATCTCAAGTGAATCAATTAACATATCGATCAGTAGTAGGTAGACCATCCAAGTATACATATTTTTCTTCCTTAGCGTTAATACAATCGTATGGAATCCATTCCAAATAGGCGTGATTGGCTGAGTTTGTTTGTAATTGAGATTCTTAATAAACTCGTCGAGTTGCTTATTGTTGCTAGTCCATCCATCGGATAATTGTTTATGTCCACAATGCACCACACGGGACTACATATCCAGAATAACAGTGGTAAAACTTTCTATCAGCAACCATATAATGCTTATCGTCATACTCGGTAAAACTCTTTATGAGTTTGTTGCGCTCCTTAAGCCATTTGGAATATCGTCTATATTGCCTAATATCATCACTGTACTTGCGTGTTGGAAGTGAGTATATTCTAGCAAATGTACTCATAGAGGTTGGTGTACATGCTTCGCTGTTTCCAATCCATAGCAGCATTATCGGCATTTCATTCACTCTCCCATACAGTTCATGTTCGTAAATGGCGTAATAGATGTTGTCAAGTCGGCTTGACTTTATTTCGGTAATTTGCGAGTAAGGAAACCATTTAAGTTCATGTGTAATTTCTGAGGGGAGGACTGAATCAAGTCGTCGATTGCTTGATTTTGAATATCCTTAACTAACGACATAGTGTTTTTGACAAACAGTTTTTCAAGCAATAATTTCAGAGAATCAATATTGTGTTACATCACACGGACCATCTTCGTATTACCGTAACTAAACTTTTGTTATTACTAAGTTGGCTCTCGATATAGGAAAGTGATCGGGGCCCAACAAATTCCTTTCTTATATCGAAAATCTCTTATAACGAGAATCATTTGTTATAATATTTTAAATCGGGACCAGCAGAAATACTTTCTTATATCGAAATTTTCTTATATCGAAGGGTTCTTATATCAAGAGCTTTCACTTGTATACGTTTCGTAAGAGTTAAAATAAGATGAAATGGATACAAATTTTTTATTTCATTCTACCGATGTAAACTGATAAACTTACTATCAGCGTAAACAATTGCTAGTCATCTTTCGGCAAATGCAATAGATCAACCGAAGTGAGCCTGAAAAAACAAATTCCATCCTGACAAGTTTTAGTCTCAAGCTTGCTTCGATGCATCAGTAGCTACTCTAATATCCTACACATTTGCATATTTTTAAAGAACTTTGCAAAATTATTACTCTAGTACATTTAGTTTCTCAAAATAATTTTTTGTCCATATCATGATTGAAATTACTTATCGCATATATATTTTTTATTTATAATAGATATTATCGCTGCAAGTCGAACAATTAAGTTATCGTTGAGCGCAATCAGGTAAATTTTAAAGTTAAATAATTATGAGCTAAAAGTGACGTGAAATATTGACCGTTTACGATCATCTATTTTTGAAACACAATGGAGCATCTCTAAAAATAGCGTATGTATCAAAAACGGAACCTAAATTCGACTTGCCGACTATCACTCTTGATGTATTTAAAACATATCATTTTATTTTATTGACTGTTAAGTTTACATTACTGAAATAAAAAAGAAACAATAAGAACAAAAGCTACGCGCTATTGTTGCTGTACGTACGTCATCATAAAACTCCCCGGTGGCGTTGGTAAAGTTGGTAAAGTTGGCGAAACCTCCCCGAAATAAGGTGGAAACATTGGCATAGGACTATAGAACATTAGCGGAGGTATGCCAACGGATTCTGCATAGATAGAGGAACAAGACTGCTGATCTGTCAGAAGGTTGGGACATTGTATATTCTTATAATATCCAAATGATCGCCAACGCATCTCGTTATGTTGGCGGTTGAGTTCGAGTTGAAAATTTCGATACTCTTGTGTAAGGCGTCTCTGAACTTTGATCTGACGTTCTAAAAACGGCTTGTTGTCCTATTTGTAGAAAACAATTGCTATTAGTGTAGACAAACCGCGCATCTAGAACGTACATAAACAATTATCGTGCTAAAAGTTGTATCGATTTTACCTCGTGAATTATGGCTGCCTCAGCTGATAACACATCGCTGTATTTGATAAATGCGTAAGCTGGTATTCTTTGTTTCTTGCCACGGTTGACTAAATGAAGATCTTCAATTTTTCCATGCTGGTCAAATTTTTCGTATAATATTTTTTTCGTTACAAGTTTTTCGTTCAAGTTTCCGATGTATATCGAATGTCTGTCTTCTTCCTCTTCTTCAGATAGAGGTTTCTCGAGATTTTCTACCCATTCGAGAAAATAATTGCTTGTTTGACGAAGAGTCTAAGCGAGTAGACAACTAAAATTAACTAAACCCGTGGAAGAACAGAATTCGACATTTGATGACTTACGTTAAATGCATTAATAGCATCGTCCCTATAACAAAATTTAACAAAACCGCCTCCCTTTTTACGACCCGTAACAAAATTTTTTGGTACATTGATTTCTTCGAGTGGACCGAATGGCTCGAATATGCTCCTAATCTCCTCTTCAACGCGATTCGGATGCAACCTTGTTATAAAAAGGGTCCTATTTACTCGGGCTTTCTCCACCCTAATTCGTCGATTTTCGATCCATGAGCCATGAGCTTCTTTTAAGGCAACATCTGCATCATTGACATTCTATTGCGTTAGCCGGAAGTAAGGGTTGGGGGGGGAAGATACAGTCAGTTTGTACTATAATTATATAGCTATCCGTAGTAATAGTTAGTTACATTACCTCATATTGTACAAACGAGTAAGGACGATTTGCCCAATCCCTGAGAACTTTAACACAAAGAAGTTGGCCCCATTGCGAGAAATGCTTACCCACGATTTGTTGAAGATGTTCTTTAGATTTCGTGGCATCCAAACTTAATAGATAACAAAATATTTTACAAGTTGACGTAAAAATTAAGCGAGAAAGGGGGCGACTGCGCTTATAATAAATTCCATCATACCTTGCAACAAACAAGCATCCTGCAGGTAACGCTCGCTTCTCGCCGCTATACGTGCATTCAGCAAGCTCTTGTTGTTTATTGATAGAAGTATCAATATCATCGGTGATACACTCGTTTGTCTGCACTCGAATAAATGCGGTTAGTATAATAATCACGATGTTATCAGCGAATACAGTATCAATAGATAGTATTTATGGCGGTGAAGCCCAACTTGATAGAATAGGCTCTGATCAGTTCAAATCATTAGTATTATTACCTTGCCCATTAGAACAAGTATTTTGCCTTTCTTTTCGTTTGAAAAAAAGAACAAACTTTACTGTGCAGTTTACACATTGGCATATTTACATGGATACTCACATGACATTCCGGAAATACACGAAATCCTGTGTTAACAATACACCACGTGCAATTTACAAATGCGTGTATATAATATAAACAATATAAAATATTGTAAAGCTCACATGTCAAGACAACGACTCGTTCTCTCGTTGGGAGGTATTGGCGTTTGTATGTATGAAAGAGTTATGATGTAAATTTGTTATGCTTTTATTGGTGTTCTTTATAGATTACACAACAGATACGTACGGAGTAATGTACCTTGATATTCCTCTGATAACATTGATAGTACGTATTGGCGGTTTATAAGTACAGTTGACTTTACGTTATATCGGTATTGAATATGGTTATATTAACTCTTTCCATCATCCACTTTAACTTTTATAACTTTATAGACATATAATTAGTCTATATAAAGTAAAGAAAAGGTCATATATCTTTAAATCCGCAGCACTGTCATGTTGACAGAACACTACTGCGCAGCGCATTCAAGTTGTACAATAAAATAATGGTTTATTGTTATGCTTAATTTTACATACGTGTCCTAAATTTTTTGTGCTCCCTACATTCCTTATTTGTCTAGATCCTAACCAGATACAGTATTATCTTGCAAAAAAAAAAAAAGTACACTGTACTCCAAGTAAATGTAGTGATCAGTGACAGTCAACGTTTGCATTACAAAGACTTTATCACTATCGTCGCTCACTCCAGCGAAGGAAGATCACAGAAACAAGACAAAAAGATATGGTAAGGCAAATATATAGTTTTCGCGAAGGATTTACTGCTTTATTAATGCATGTTATCCTAACTTTTTTTTAAAAATTACGCATCTCTCAAAAACGGTTGCTGTAATAAACAAAGTGGTCTTGATCTTTTCAACTACCCGATATTGTGATATTATAGTTAATACTAGATCTCAAACTAAGTATAATCAAGCGGTCGAGTCAAACACTGCTAAGACGTTCAGCTAGCACAATTTACAATGAGGACTACCGAATGGCACCATCGAGAACTACAAGAATGTCACCATCAAGTTATTATTGATAATGCGGTTGCCTAAACATAATTGAAATTTAGCAATGTCGGGCACGAGAGCGAACAGAAAATGTTCAACGGAAAACAAAGCAAACCTGATGATGTTATGATTGAATCAACATTACTTTTCGAATTTCAGATAAAATATAATTATGCAGACCAAGAAATCGAGACTGGATTAATGGCAACAGGCACATATAACGTATACAAACAATTGACACCAACTTACATGAGAATAACGACATGACCGAAAAAATACCGTAATCAAAGGAATGGTATATCATTCTACTCTTCGACGGTGAAGAAAATCCTAGCTTGGCAATACACTTTGACAATACACTCGCCTGACAAAATCTTTGTCTGATTCACCAGAAACCGTATGAAACATTATTTTTTCGAAAATTTCTATTGTTTGCACATAGTAAGAAACAATGATTTGGTATGGTTTGATGCGCTTCCCAAAAAAAGTAATGATCGATTGAAATACATCGTTGCTATAAAACTTTAGTTTGAGGTATAGTTGCATAATGTATAATCATACATGTAACTAGTTTATCGGACTACAATTTCATAGCAATAGATTATTGCGATTTATCGTTACTTTCGGCTTCAAAACAAGAACTTACTGTATAGTACATACGGTGAAGATGTCCATGTGCTCAACAAATTTCCTGGACATAATAGCTTGTCGGCTATGAAAAGCAATCAAACTTTTATAAGACGGTCGTTCCGTAATTGCCGAGTTTTTGCAGTAATCGGTTTGAGTTGGGTCAACATACCAACATCGACTCTTGAATCAGAAGAATCTGAGACTCGATCATATAGATGGCCGAAAATGGTATGTATCAACGTATAGATTCCTACACATTGATATTTACTAATTCAGGGATTCCTGTTCTTATACAATCCAATATTAGGAATGAGCTACATTGCTCGATTTCTCTGTCATATGTCGAATAAGAAGTTATGTTTATCCGAATTGTACCGTTCATTTAAACCTGGATTTATTGCTTGCATAGGTTTGCGATTTAGAAGCTTGTGATTCATCGATTCACTGCGCAATCGCTTCAGTTCTTTGAGTGTGAAGTTCCGCATTTGGTAAACAAGAATTATCTATTGAAATACTGTAGATGCAATAGAGAGTTTCCTACGTTTACGTATTATGGAGTGTTACGTTGTATAGGACTCTCTATAGCAATAACACTCGATGTACAGTAATTACAATATGCATCTTGAATGTCATGACAAATATATTCATATACGCAATAGCACATAAAAAGCATTATACATGATAATGTAGTCAATGATTATTGTTATCGACACATATCTATCTATTTGACTTCTCATAACCCTTCGACTAATCAACAATATCATTCAGATATGATACATACGTATAATCATGGAATTAAGCAATATGATACGCATACATCATTATGAGTCTTGGTAAACACTAATCTGAATTAAAGTCTCAACGCACACGAACCTTAATTGAATAATTAAATAACATAAGAAATGGTTGGCTATCGATTGGATAGAAGAAACGGCAAGACAATACGACGAATTAGAAACTTTATTAATTGTTACTAGAAATCGATAATTCCTTCGCTGCTAATTTACAATAATATTGACTTACTGTTGCTGCAAGTTGGAAAGCACACTAACAAATTACTTTCTATTTAGGGCGAGATTTATTGTAACGTTAATAAACAAGAGCCGGGATTCTAATGGCCGAGAAACTGACTTGCCGCATTTAACAAAGCCCTGTCTATTACTAGTATAGGTGTGATTAAGCTCACTACTACCTTATCGTTATAGCGCTAATTTTCTCAGGTGATTTAAAATGTAGTATATTAAGACCACCTGAATCCGTTTAAATAGTCCTGCTAACGAAGAAAGGAGAGAAATCATCTGATATACTTTCTTAATCGGGTATATTAAAAAAAATCCAATTTCTTCAGCCGCTCCTTGAATGAGTATATTTCCTTGATACGTAGATGATGTATTTCTATTTGAATATGCATCACTTGACAATACCAATTACATACCTTCGTATGTAGTTATTGTATCTGCTGACTTGATCTGATCTCTGATCTATATGCATATACACCAAATCTGCCGAACAAGGACATCCTTATGTTCACGAGAATGTAACTGGAGTAGGAAGAGATGAGTAGTCGAATATATCGACAGGCAGATAAACTAGACATTATACACGTATCTGTAATCAATTCCTATTAATCAAGAACTGATGTATGTGGTCTAGGAGTTGGAGTGAAAGTAGACATTCAAAAATCTGTTGACATATGTGAAGAAGCAACAGAACAAAGATAAAGCAAGGTGTATATCTTTTGTAAGAATGGGTAGAAGATTGAGTTGTATGGGTATTAAAAATATGCTTAGTGTAAGTGATGAGCACAATCGTACATAATGTGTAGTTAAAATTAATAATATAGCAGCCATCGTTATTAAGGTGTTGAAGTGTGCTATTCATGTATCAGTAATCATAATTAAATATCAAAAATTCATATTAAATAAAAGGCTAGAATCAGCAGTGAAAAACATGCTCATTCAAGGAAAAATCGGAACTTTTCTAATAAACGGATCGAAGTAACATCGCCCTTCTTAATTGTACTACTTCGATTAAGGAATTATATCAGTTGTTTGATATGTTATAGTTTCTCTCCTTGTTCGGATGTTGCTATCGGCAGGGTATCGCTGAAAGGATGTTGTTTTTTTTAAAGAATTCTGACGGGATTAAGCTCTAAACCCGAAGCGGAGTATACCTAACGTAAGTAGTATTAATATAGTAGTTCATCTTAATACTAGATTTGCAACCCAACATATAGTCTGGCGATGAATATATATACCGTATACGTAACCGCCTCTGACGCCTTAATTTAAGCGGGCACGTTAGAAAGACCGTGTTTTGAGCCAAATTGAGAATAGTCCCCTGGTCAATAATGCGACCCATATAGCAACAACTTACTCTGACATAAAAGGCGTTTAATGCAGAGAACGTATCTCACCTTATAAAAATATCGGATATTCTACGCACTTCCATGTGCTACCTTCTGGAAGCATCAAACTATTTTCGACTAGTAATGTATTCACAGACGATCTACTAAACCTCTTTTGTAAAGCTTGGGTGTTGTATTATAGGTTAGGAAATAGCAGTTTGACATACGCTCGAGTTACGGTGTGACAAGTTTTTTACGGAAGCCTTTTGTTATTTCGTTCCTCTGATCCTCCGTCGCTGCAGCATCTGTGCTGCTGAGATCTATTAACTGAAACTACTTCTGATTTCCAGTTTACTATACGCTAAGTCAAACTGATTAGCGGGAATTTTCATCGGTCTTTTATTATCTTAAATAGAACTTATTACATATTGGTAAACTTCATTGGTCTTGTTTATCTACTGCTCTAACAATAAGTATCAATATCCGTCCCCGTGCCATTATGGCAGGGAATACGAGCGATGTGCGTGGTCCATCGAAATGGTCGAAGGAATGGAGGTACTCACGCATAAATTCTCTTCACGACCTGCAAACTATATCAAATGTTGGAAAATAACAAGTGACATATACGTACATAAATATATAATTAAATGTATTCATGTAGCATACCGATGCAGATCGTGAAGATGCATAAAAAAACGACGTGCCATCAAGGCACGGAAATGCGATACGGTAGTATCGAAGCGCCAACGATCGCATTATCGTTGAACGAGAATATTAAATTCTCTCCACGACCTGCGAACTATATCAAATGTTGGAAAATAAACAAGTAAGTGACATATACATACATATATATACAATATAATCAAATGCGTTCATGTAGCATACCGATGCAGATCGTGGAAAAACTCCGTGCCATCAAGGCACGGAAATACGAGTCCATCAAATGGCCCTCTTAATCTGATAATAAATATATACAGCGACATTAGACTAATAGGCGATAGTAAACTCAGCAAACATCTCATTATATTTTGACTTACATGTAAATTCTTACATATACACTCGTCTTCATAATTCTCTCCACAACTGCGACTATATCAGATATTGGAAAATAGACAAGTAAGTGACATATACATATATATTAATATATATAACTAAATGTATTCATGTAGCATACCGAAGGGGACGACTTTAACAGAGCATATTATCGTTGAACGAAAATATTTACGCGTTGACCAGACGATGGACGATTTACTTGAAGGAAGATCCTAAACAATAATGAAAGTTACAAGTTCAGGACAATTATTATGATAGTATGCAAAAGCAAAGAAAACGATAACTTTGTAAGCAAAAAGCTTTGAATGACGAAAGGTCACGGCGGTCGCCACGGTCTACATACCTTTTGGTATCGGTCAAGAAGCTGTTTTGTCTTTTTTTCTTGCTTCATTCCTTCTTCAGCGTTAAGTACTAGAATGCCGTAAATTTTTGTGGCTTTAATAAGAGTCTGCAAAAAAGACAGACCTTTTGCACATGTTTTCTGGTTAACCGACACTATTTAAGTATTGGAAATAGTTAGTTCGTCATTTCACCCCAGCTAGTAACAGTGCTAGACTTTTCAGACCCTTGCTTACTTTTTTGAAGAGAGCTAGTGTTAGCCATGGTTGACTAACTGTTGTGTTGTTGGGGTGGGGGGTTTTTACGCCCTCAATAGTGTACGACGTAAAAAAAAGAAGAAAACATCCAATCAGAATTTCCATGACTAAGAATTATTAGAGTAACCATTTTTATAGTGCTCAAAAAAGATTTAATATGTTTGGTTCGATTCGGCAAGTTGTTTCTCCGTAGTTTCTATTATTTGTCCCAATTATGCGACTGTAAACCTCATACGTCCGCGACGAAATAACATGCAACTCTTATTATTACAATGCACAATTTGAATGCAGTTTATTGTTTTGCTTGAAATAATAAGAAATAAATTGTAGTGAAATGATGGCTTTATAAACAATAATTAATAAATACAAGTGATAGTAATCGACACCCGCTATCGATTCCCCCATCTTATTCATCCAGAGGCTCTACCTCGCTGGAATAATAATCATCATCGTCATCATCATATTCTTTCTTTTCGTTATTAAACATAACCAAAGTTTTCCCTTGTTCTCTCTTGGTCTCCCTGACTTCCGATCTCTCCCCAGGTACAAAACTGACCAGCGGCTTAATATCCTTGCTTCTGAGCGCCAATGTATGCTGAGCATCATGTTTAAGATCTAATTGTAAGAGAGTGCTTCCAGGAGACGTGGGAGATATAACGTTATGTGGAGTCCGGTACGGTGATGGCGGCAGATCTAGGGTCAAAAGAGGCCCATTTCCCGAATGAGTAGTGAACCCAGTTTGAGAGCGCGATTGATTATGTGTAGAAGGAAGATCAATTGAGAGCAGCGGACCGTTAGGTTGTCGTTCGGATCGTGGGCGGTTTGGGGATAGGCTTTCAGTAGACTTTTTCTTTTGGGCCAACAATGATCCTTTCGAGAACGTCCGTTCTTCATGGATATTAAGGAACGTGCCATTGTGAGTTGGAGCATTGTCCGGACGGGCCTTATCGAGTAATGAACCTTTATGGAAATGAACGCCATTATCGAGTTGAACTAATGTCGTGCCATTCCCTGCTCTTTCTCGCTCTTTCCATCGCTCTTCTCTTCGTTCTTTTTCTTTCTGTTCATGTATAACGTCACTCGAAGCCAGGAGGGATCCTTTGGCCCAAGAGAGTTCTTCTTGTTCTACTTGCTTCAAGGGAGGGTTCTTTTCGTCGTATGATAGTAATGAACCTGGTTTAAATACTGACGCGTCAACATTTCCATTGTTTGCTTCTAGTTTCTTATTACTATCATCGCCTACGGCAGGCGGCGTTGATGCAGTATTGTCGGAAAAGTCAAATTTCCGACTAGATTTACCAGGCTGGTATCTAACTGCACGACGAAGCGTAGCCCATTGGTCTGATGCTGAGGTGGTTATGCCTTCACCATTTGTTTGAAAGCCTTCGTTATTCCCTTTTGTCAATCCCACTGACTTGTCCGTTTGCGGAGATATGACGGTAGGCGATAATATGTCTTCTTTTGCCATGCATGCTTGGAACAATTCCGGTCTTTCTTCCAGTAATAATTGTGCCTATTTGACAATATAGCGCAAATGTGAGAAACCAATGTTGATACATTATATACACTTTCGAGTACATATTGAATGTGACATACCTTTGCATTTCGTATACTTAATACCCAATCTTTCATCTTCTCCAAACGCTCCGCACAAAGAAAGTGTACATAGTCTTGGTCTGGGCTTTCAAACATTGTTATTTTATCTTGGGATTTTAAAGCAAATGCAAACTTTGTTGGTGCCCTCTTGAGTGGTTTCGTTAGAGTATACACATCAAACGATGCGATAGTACAGAGGAAAGTCTCGTTTACTCCCTAAATAAATGTGTGGTCAAAAGTCAATGGCTTGCCATATTAAAAAAAAGTCTCCGCAAGCATCTACATGTAAAATGGATCAACGTATATTTGCCTTTCCACTCGCAGAATATTATATTTACCTTTGAGTCTTTAGCATGATATATCGCTCCGTCTCGAAGATAAACGTATCGTTTCTCCCATTTGTTCTTTTTCAATTTAAGGTGAAGCCATCCAAACAGTGGAGGTACGCCGTTGTTCATGCCCTACGAATTTAAATCATATCTCAATACATTTCTCTTTTCAGGCTCGTTAAATCCATAAAATTGACTGCAGTTGGGATAAAAATTTCATACCTCAACGGTCAACGTATGTCTATAAGCATACGTCTTACATACTAGTGCGTTAGTGGTGCGAGCAGGGTCCCATGTATTGATTACATTGGTTACTATTTCCCAATCTCTCAATGGTCGTTCTAGCCCAAGATCATTCACCAATTCAAACAGCGTCCATTCATCGCTGTCTGGAACAGCTTGCTTTCGTTTTAAATATTTGAGAACCGAAAGTGCGTTCATCTTTGAAGTTAATGCAAGAGTCTTGAACTGACGGACATCACCAATGTAAATTCTTGTCGTAATCTGGTAAATCAAATCATGTTAGCAAATAGATAGTTCTTTACATAAAAGAATATTGTGGTTTGAATTACAAATCTTACCTTGATTTCTTTATCAGCCTGTGTTTCAGACTTTTTCTCCCTACGTGTTTTGCTTCGTTCTACCACCTTGTCTTTATTTTCTCCATTCTTATTCCTCTCCAGAACCTTATCCCTCTCTTTCTCAAAATCAATATCAGCAATTTCTCCGCCTGGTGTTCGAGATTTGCCATTGACACGGGATTGAGACTTGGATCGACTACGCTCAGCGTTGGTTGAGCGATCAGAGCGATCATTAGAGCGACCTCTGTCATCCTCACGCGTACGAGAACGAGATTGATTGAGTGGACGGGTAGGCTTTGGTGAAGTGTTTCGAACACTCGACCTAGATCGTCCACGATTCCCTTGATCGCGATTGACAGAACGAGACCTCGATGCCGCCGTGTCATCGGTTGGATGATGGCGGTCGCTTCTATCGACTGGGCGTTCGCTTCTATCGCTTGGCCGTCCCCGCGTTGGAGATGAACGACGTCCAGAAAGTTGTCTTGGGTCGTTTTCTGAAGTGATAGAACGTCTTTCTGTAGATCTTCCTTGACCCCGATATTTATTGATGTGGTCTCGTGTTTCCAATTCACGACCCCGTGTGCTTAGATTGGACGAATCTCTGTCATGAGTAGGATCACGAGATTTAGACCGTCCGTTGGTGTAGTTTTCAGCAACTCGTCCACGTGGAACAGATCGGCGCGAATCCACTTCTTGTTCACGAGTTCGATTTTGTTCTTTTTCATTATCCAAGTGAGATTTTGGCAGTGCAGGAGTTGGAGGGAGAGGATCTTTTGATAGTCTTGGTGCTCCTTGTACTTTGACCCTACTTCCCAACCCCCGAGCAGTAGTCCCTTTTCTTGTGATTTTTGCACCAGTTGGAGTTGTAAGAGCCGGGTTCGAGGAATTATTTGGACTAGGTGTAGGCGACGCTACTCGTTTTGGCGAAGAATGTTTATGTCCATTTGTTGCACTTCGTTTTATTCTGTTTGTATCCACTGCATCGTCTGAAACGGGTTTTGGCTTTTGTTTTCGAGATAACGATAGTGGGTTGAAATCGCTGCTACCGCTATCGTCACTATCAGTCTCTGTTTCGCTATCATCAGATGAGTCAGAATCGCTTTCGCTTTCACTTTCACTTTCACTGTCATTCCAAAGAGTGGTAATGGAACGAGCACCTAACCTCGGAGATGAAGTTAATGATATAGATGGACTTTCCGCTGGTGATGTCGGGCTGAGACCGGTCAAGGCCATTATATTAGGAACCAAAGCATCAGGAGATGTATTGTCTGTATTTTTGCCAATATTACGGAAGAGATGGTTATCGCCATTTGGAGATACTGGAGAGGAAGTTGATGTGGTTGATGCTGATATAGGTGAGGAGGCTGAAGACTGTCCGGGGCTTGATACAGAGGATGAAAAAATTGTCTGGAGAGCTGGCAGACGAGGAGGAGATGACTTTTGTCCAATATCAGTGTTTGAGGAGGATACGTTGAATTGCATTTGTGAAGATGGATTG
The DNA here is from genome assembly GCA_910592345.1 of Paraglomus brasilianum. Lineage (NCBI taxonomy): Eukaryota > Fungi > Glomeromycota > Glomeromycetes > Paraglomerales > Paraglomeraceae > Paraglomus > Paraglomus brasilianum. The sequence goes on from CAJVPI010000383.1 coordinate 19,752, forward strand.
GTAGAGGCATTCGTTGGACGTTTGTTGAGACTCGAGTTTAACTTGATCAGTTCTTCTTGCATTAATTCTATTGAAGCAAGACTAAAGCCAAAGAGATTGTCAGTGTGATATTCTTTGTCTGGGGAAGTTCCCGATGAGTCTGTGGAACTAGCGCTAGAGTTGGTCGTTGTTGATTGTGAATATTGACTTTCTTGAGAGTCTCGATCCTTATTAGATGAATATTCTTTTATATGCTCGTTACTGGCACTCCGTTCAAGATCCTATTAAATACGTATTTGAAAATGTTTCAAAGTTGAAACATGAATATAATTAATTATATAATGTCCAATACGAATGCAACGATAGACAAGGCTATTTAATTTTCATACCGCAGTGAGTTCCTCCACTTCCAGTTGCAATTCACCGAGTATTTTATCTAAATCTGTCATCTTATCAATGCTATATATTAACTAATGGAGCAAGTTTTGTCAGCACATTCGACCAAGAAATGCCAAATGCCCGATGCCAGGCCACTTACTGTGTCACTCACCTTTGTCTATGTACTTGTTATGAGGGAATAGTCTATGCAAACTGATAATTACAATCTATATCGTCAAGATATATGTGCTTCAATGGTGCGTATTTTCTTTTTCTTTACTGAAATGCCAAACAGTTGGTTATTGAAAAAGTTTTTAGGAAGAAGAAGAAGAAGAAGAAAGAGACGGTCGCAACATTATCAAATAACTTTGAATATTACCAAAACAATTCTCGACGAATGCATTCAACATAAATATATGCTGAATTTTTTTTTTAAATGATACCCGAAGTATATATTGTCTAATGGCTTTTTACAAAATGGGATGAAATAAATATGGCGAAAAGGTAAGTTTGAGGGGGTTTTATATAATGTATATATATAATATATTTATAGTTGAAAAGTGCATGTACAAAAGTGCGTTTATTGGGATATGATCAACAGAATATTTGAATTACTACAAGAGCCGTGCAATTAATCCGCATACAAAGGCTTGCTTACAACTTGTCACGAATTCATTCAAAATCAACTGGAGCAAGTCTATCAGACAGCATGAAAATGCCTGGCTAAGCTAAGACAAACAGACTACAAAGATCGTCTGTGTACAATCAAGTAATATTTGGCATTCAAATCAAATGGATTGTTGCATGTTACAGAAATTGCACACATTCCTTGTAGGAAACGAATATTTTTGATTGTCCCCTAAAAGCGGAATTATGAATTCATGCAAAAAGGTGACTGTCGGGTGAAACTGAATATCACCGAATATCACCGAACATCATAAATTACGTAAGACATGTCTACCTATGACCGAGGTGGCGCAGTCGACATGCCGAGAGAATGCACTTGTCTTTGGCCGCAGCTTAGCAATCTGTACTTTTATTTTTAATCTCGATCCGGCAAGAGCTGGTGGTACCAAAACGTTTACAGTTTGGGAAGACAAACAATAGACAATGTCGTGATACTAATCTAAAGGGGCAATAAATATAACATCAAACAATAGTCAAGAAGATACATAAATATCATTGTCTGGTAGGCGGAAAGCTTGATCCTTTTGTTCTCTTTTTTCTTGCATAGCCACACCGCTACTCGGCCCAAACCACCACGCTTGCCTATTTCTCAGTGACCATAATGTCTATTGCAGGATTCTCGGGACAATGCCGATTTGAGTTCAAAATTTCTAATCCGTTGGAAATCACAGAGCCTCTATTTACATCATCATTTGTAACTTCCTCCGGACATTATTGGGAACTTATCTTTGAGCCGGTAAGAAACCTGATATTGCATTATCAGTGCGAATAAGATTGCAAATATCCCACTTCCATTGTGTCACATGTTCGCTGTTGCCTACACCAGATATCGCAAAAGGATCCAGAGTATTGTGGTTTATACCTGCGAGCCATATTAAATGCTGAAGAACAAGTTTCGACAGCATCATGGAAGAAGCGTGAAAACATTACAATCAGAATATTCATTAGAGATGTTGATGGGAGCAGAAGGTACATGTTTATATTAGTACAGTACAATGTCGATATTCTATCGCTTATCCCATCTTCAATATACTTACAATGTACTCTATTAATTCTATTAATGCTATCAGTGGCAGTCGAATACTATTCCAAAGTACCCTCTTTCCTGACTTTTTATCCCTCAGATCGTTAGCCAGAGGAATTATTTCCACAACTTCTACATCAGATTCGTTAGACCCACTCGATTCACCAACCAGTCCTACTTTCCTATCGCCTACAATCAATTCGCACCTTCTCCCATGTTTCTCAACACCGTCCGCACCAGTAGGCAATCCCTACGCATTCAAGCGAAGCGAATTACCGTCTACTATCATCATTGGTGCATTTTTCACGGAGGATACCCTGACTACAGACACAGTTATCCTTGGAAGACCTACCGTACCTTACCATTTGTTGAAAGCATGGATAGCAGAATTAGATAACAAGGAAGTTGGAGACGTACAATTCAGCATTAAAGGCCGACAAATATATGCGAGGAGTGCCATATTGAAGAAGCGGTCGAAATATTTTGAGCAAGCACTTTCGAGCGAGTGGGCTGAAAAACAGTCCATTAACGATAAAGCGAATCCGAACATAAAACATTTCTTTGAAATAACCGATTTTGATGCTGAAACTTTTTTACAAATGTTGAAGTTTTTGTAAGTATTTGAGAACATTACATTGTCTCTGATTGAATCAACAGTCTTTCTAACAGCAACTTTATTATGTATTGATTCCAGATACACAGATCAAACACCGTTTGAAGATTCGTCCACTCCATTGGAAACGGCACTCTCGATGCTAACGATTGCAGACAAGTATCTGATCACTGAGCTCAGACAAAGATCGAAAGAGGCCCTGATTCAGCAGATCGATGATGAGAACGCTTATGATGTGCTATTTTCGTATGGATGGCAGTGGTCAGACGTTAAAGAGGAACTCATGGCGTATGTTATAAGCCATTTCGATGTCGTTCGAATGACAACTGGGTTCAAGAAAATTTCCATGTCGCCAGGCGATTATCCCTTGTATACAGAACTTTTTATCGAGATAATGCAATCGCTCAATTTGACTGGTTAGGTAGACCCGATTATCTATCACATTGATAGCACTCTGCCTTGCGTAGTCTGACCGAGTGTTTAGAATTTCAGTGTATTTATTGTTACTTTTTTATAAATAAAAATGTACAAAAGTCTTCCTTTTCCATCATTAAATTCAGAAGAATATTCAATTGTAATACCTTGCAAATATCAAACTCCGGAAATAATGAGCTCCTGTATATCGCTTATTGTCACTTTCGGTGATCGACTTCTATATACATACGACCATTTGTCTAAAAAGAATCCGTGTGCCCAACACTTGGAACCGCACATTGTAAGACATAGTTAAAATAAAGCTTCTATTGATCACAAATTGTTGAGAGATTCAACATCTCGGTTTCACCTAATCCGACATTGTCACAACAATTAATTACTTCTCTTATTTGGCATGTGTTAATTTAGAGTACAAACTTAAAATCAACAAAGCCAAATTAATTAAAATGAGGGTACTTAAAGTCAACAGTTGTATTTGTCCAAGAACAATCGAAAAGAGTTCAATTTAAGCAAGCAAGGGATCAATAGTGATAGGCCATTTAAAGCTTGCTTTGCAAATTTTTATAGCACATAATGGGTTTACTTCTGAGGATCATTACACTTGCATAATTATTTATATAAGTTGAATAGATTTACCTAGTATTCTTAGTTGTATTCTTAGTCTTCCCCTTTATTCTCATTGATACAACGTTCTATATTTATACATTACCTCCGTATTTTCTTAATAATTTAAAACAAACTTTTTCTTGTGGTACCCGCTGTACATGAAACATATATAGTATCATAGCAATATGTCTATAATAGCTAATTTTTTTCGTATGTAAAACGCTGGGAATTTATTTACAATAATCAATTTTCTACTGACGGGTAATATCACCTATGCTATCTAATGTTCCGTTTTCTAGCATAATGTCACAAGTTTGTTTGACTTAACGTATTCTCTACATCATCAATACTATAATTCAATCGCCAATCCACATACTATAGGAACATTACCTGTACGAGATTCTTTACGGAACGAGCTAATTCTCATCGAGAAGATGCTGCAGTCTAAATTGAGAGATTACCAAAAACATAGTTAAATTCAGTCATATAAATTGATAAGGAAAAATATAATGCCAAAATTAAAAATAGTAATACACAGTCAGTCGGCACCTCTGATCGAGACGACCGAGTTATCGAGACTCACATGATAAAAGATATTTAATTAAACAATTTTATTATTTACATAAAATATTCCTATAGACATGGCTTGTCTTAGAGAATCGACATGTTCATTTCTTTAATCGTATGATCTCCTGACTTGTTATTTCTTTAATCGTATAATTTAATGACATATTTACTGCTTTAAATCGTATGACATGACATTGCTCTAATCGTATGACATGATCGTATGATTAATGACCTGATGCTGCTCTAATCTATGGCATGTTTCAATGACGTATTGTATGATTGTAATGCCTTGGTTGTTGATTCTAACGGGTTCGATTTAATAACATGTTATTTTACTGGATAATTATTACCGTACGATTTGTGATCAACCAGTTAAAATCGTGTTACGTATTATAAATATCACGTGGACCGGCTTACAGGTTTATCGAGACTGACTGTGTACCGAAGACGATATTATTTGAATAGAATTTTACTTTGAAAGCTTGTTTCCTGCCAAGAAATGTTGACAAGCTACGTATGCAGTTAGACCGTCAGCGAAGCGAGTGGCCACAAAGACAAACCAACAAGGTAGCAAACAGTTTGGTTTATAGCGTATTCAATCTCGCGAATTCCTTAATGGTAAGTAAACACGCAAATTGCGAATGCCATTCAATTCCAAAACCCGTTAATTTATGTGACAAGATCAAATATACGCTCGCCTATTTTAAAAAATACATCAATGCGGAGGTGATTTCCAAAGATGTGTTTGTTGGCTATATAAGGAGTGGTTTGTGAAAACCGAGATATACAGCGCTAACTTCGTCTGGTTTGGTTGACATATGGTTGACGATCGTTTCTAGTTTTGTTTTTAAAAAATCTAAACGTCTTATTTCGGAAATCGGTGAGTGACGATAATTTATATCACCATGTGGTCTGCATGTGGTATGCATGCGGTAAGACATTTAATATTTGTGACTCGTAAATCGCCATCATATATTAACCTCAACTTTGATAAAACTTGGAAGGCTCACTCGTTAATATTTGTTGCGATGATGTCCTATATTAAATGTTCTATGTCTAGGTCCAGGATACTATTTACTCTTGCTCTTTCATTTCTTATCTGTGTTCGCCTTATGAATTAACTCCAATTTTATTATTCCTTTTTGGTCATGTTTTCATGAGGGTTTGTCTTCAAATGTATTTATTGCCATATTCTCTGAATGCTTCGAACCAAAGCTCTTTTTTTCAAAACTAAGTGCCTGTTTCCCACATGCTTGTCGTTTATAAACCCAAGGAATTTTCGTTTTTGGTTAATTGATCGGTTCGATCAGTTAGACATATATTAGTTGGCCAAGGCAACAATTCTCTGTTGGTTATTCTTCAAGAACAAAAGATCGTTTCTTCTAATTAGGCATTCTTAAGACGTTATGCATATCGTAGTGTTATGCTCTATTACTATAACGTACATTTTAGATTTACGTGGAATTATTATATGTTACGATTTTCTATATGCTCTTCTACTGACTAACAAAGCAAACAACAAATGCGTATGCAAAAACAGTGTCGCCGTACAATCTTCTATAATTCAACGTATAAATCCAGGAAACACCGTATCACATGATTTCATCTTGCACTTGCACGAGGTCTATTTCAATAATTTAATTTCATATATGGGAGGGATATTATCATCCCGGAAACTGCAATAGTGCGATCGTCGATAGCAATTCATTTCCGGCTGCTGTAGCTACTGAAATATTGCTCATCAGAACTGATAATTATAATTAGCCGGTTCCTGTAGAAACTCGTTATTGTGCTGATCTTTCCCAGTATCTCGTCTACTACCAACCCACCTTCTATATTCGATGAAACCAATTGTTAACGTTTAATCGGTTAACATTCTCCCATATCATCGTATTAAATCACTGAGTTTGTAACGCTTGATGCTAGCTTTTCACTGAATCTCACAGGTTGAGATTGGATTTACAATAATTGACATTGCAAGGAATTGGAGCACCCATATTCTACAGTCGCTGATTTTATCTAGACCATAATTATATGCGTCTCTCAAAGTAGTAAACTTTCTTTTGACAGTATTACTAGAGCGCGATGCCATTTGTGATAATCGTTTGCGTTAGTATATTGATCCAAGACGCAAAAATGCAATCAATCTATATTACCACATTAGCAGGCATTGCTGAGCAATGAACAGCGGATGCTGACAAGAACTTTGATGATCATTCACATGCTTGTTATTCGGAGAATGGAGTTGGTGGATTGTAACGCGTACAAAATTGTGCAATGCATTAATATGGGACTGCAAAGATTTGGCCGGGCAGCAAATAATTATATAGCGCCATAAAATATCCTTGTGCTCGAAGAGTTCTAAAATAACAAACACGCGTCAAATTCCATAACTTATTTTTCGATCACTATCGTTTAATAAATTTATTGAATAATATTTTTTTTTCGTACATTCTTCAATTAAACAAAACTTCCGCGTGTCAGTTATCTGCCGCCAAAGAAACCCAGAGGGTATTGGCCGCCCGGTGGGTTTCCTTGCGGATATGGATTTGGCGTCGGTGGATATGGATTTGGCGGCGGCGGATATGGATTTGCCTGTGGATAAGCATTTGGCGCCGGTGGATAAGGAGTTGCCGGTGGAGGATATGCATTCGCCTGTGGGTATGGAGTTGCCTGTGGATAAGGATTTGCCGGTGGCGGATATGGTGGAGCTGCCGGCGGCGCATATGGATCTGCCGATGGTGGTGGTGGCGGATATGGATGAGACGGGTTCGCTTGCTGTGTTGGCGATGTTGAATGCGTTGGCAGTGTTGAATGAGTTGGTAGTGTTGAATGAGTTGGCAGTGTTGAATGAGCTGACGGTGTTGGGGCAGCTCGTGGAGCTGCATCCATATGTATTTTTTTCGTTTGTGGAGCCTCACCCAAAGAATCTTTCTTGATTTCTTCAGGAGTTAAGCGCCAATTGAAATAACGAAAATTGCTGTATGGCAAAACAGTCATTTAACAACATGCAATTTAGATCCATTGTATCATTGTGCGTCAACATTAACATTAACAAGGTGTACCTGATTTCGCCATTAAACGAATCCCAAGAATAAGCACGTCCAACGTGCAGCGGCCCTTCATTGAAAATAACTTGCTCTGTCCGAATATTGGTGATAGCAAGAAATGCACGCCATTCGCCATTAACATAGACGTCCATCCTCTTTTCGGTATCAGAGAGTGAATAAGCTACATGGTACCATTTGCTTAACAAAAGCCCGCCTTCGACCGCCTCAACTCCTGCATTGTTATACCAGTTGCCAGTGAAACGAGCATGCAGGTGGGATGTGTTTGCTGATAGCCAAATTGCGGGAGTACGGTCGTAATCTCCAGTACCTAAATTCACATTTAGTTACTAAAGACCGAGGAAGCGTGAATCAGGCAAGCCGGCAATAAACTTACCTTTGTGAAAAATAGTACCCCAATTATTAGTATGAGACTTGAGTTTTATTCGGAAAGTTACTGTAAGTGCATCGCTTACTGTAGGTAACTGGGAGTTCTGGAATATGCGCTGTTCACCACCGGACAAATGAATGGGATCCTTAATGAGCTCAATCCAGTCTTTCGCCATTTCTGAAAGATGACAATAGCGAAGATGAAATAAAGCGCAGGAAAGGATATTAATATTAATATATTAAATCACATGATCCGTGATCCCGCAGGTTAGTAATTGCCAAGGGGCCCTTGTTTACTATCTTTAAGACGGCGCACTATCCAATAGTAAAATTGCCAAAGACGAATTTCTTTCACTTTAACAAAGTACGTTTGTACTGAATATTCGATTCAGGGTTACAAAGAAGCTTTTTTTTTTTGTTAACCCTTTTACAGCAACCGAGTGGAATGTAATTAAGAATAATCACAAATTGGGATCTGTGCGCTGACACACAGAATTGTCAATCAGATTGTGTAAAATTTTGTTGCGCCAGAATCTATGTGCCAGAATCAACTCAGAATTACCGAATTTGTTAATGCTACACATAAATTTGCATATGCAGTCAACTGCCTATAATAATAATTCGACCTTTAATTCGATTTATACATTAATTCGAACTGTTTTACAAAACAGTTTTTGACATTTATTATTATTTCTATTGTAATTAACTGACGATAATTCGACTTTTACGTTAATTCGATCGAACGCAAGCGGTCGAATTATAGGCAGTTGACTGTATAGAACTCATGGTTTTTGGCGTTTGTATAACCTATAACCGTCACTTCACTGACAGGTCGACAGTCATTATTTAACGCGTGTTTGTACCCAGTGAGAAATAGTCTTAGAAATTACAATACTTTTGCGAAATTCAATCCATAGTCCTAATTTTAGAGCATAGTTAGCGAAATGATGAAAATTTATATAAGCAGCTGTAGTTTCGCTAGCTAACAGCATCAATAAATCCTTCAAACCCGGAAACTGGCTTGCCACACTAAAGTATGCAACTAAATACTTTCATCGGAACTGCAGAGAAACTTCTTTTTGCTTGCTTATCCACATGCTTCTTCTAGCAGGTTCCCAAACCATTAACTACTACGATGGCAGTTGAAGTTCTTGAAGACTGCAGTTCGGAATTCAGTGGATTTGTCACATACTCAAAGGATGACTGAAACCACTATCAGATTCACTATTCAAGACTTATCCACAGCTTACCAGTAACTGATTCATTGCGAGAACTGAGCTCGAATGTCTTTCTGCGAGCTTTGGCGGAAGAACTCCAGACATTGGATACGAAGAATAAAGCTATACCAGACATAATAAAAATATCAATCGTGTCGAATTACATGCGTGAGGTGTGATGCTGCTGTTGTCCGCATTTAAACGGGCTCTATTGATTCCTTGCCGAAGATTACATCCTACTTTAACGTATTAATAATACTATTTGCACAATTCACTCTTGATAAATGTCATGAGAATTTCCAAGTACAAGTGACTCTCAATGTAAGAACCCCGATATAAGTAATATGGCCTATAAAAAATTTTTTTGCTGGACCCAATTTAACTTCTCAAGGAATATGTCGGGCCCGACTACTTTCTCGCATCGAAAGCCACTTGTAATAAGTTGGCATGCTTTTTGTTGCTTTATTATTATGGAAATTAAGAGGCTATATCGCACGACAATAGAAAGTTGATTCACCGTCCACTGTATTTGGCATTTTCGAAATTCGGCATCGGTAATATCTGCTTAAATGTAGCTATGATTCTTTTGATATGCCTTCACCATGCTCGCCTTGTTACAACGATATGATCACAAAATTTTTTTAAACGGCCTGTTTTGATAGCACACATACTCTATTTTGACCGGGATTGATAATGACTCCACTTGTATCACATCGCACAAGCGTAATAAACAAACGACGGTTACTAGTGTTGAGAAGTCATATCTTTGTATTAGTATGGACCATGAGTATTCATCATCAGAAGACAGCTGGGTAGGTTTTGGTTATACATCTAATACTAACAAGCTTTTTTCAAGATAATTTTTCCGCATTGGAATAAATTAAACAACTCTTACAATACTCACTATAAAATACAACTCACTCGAATATCAATATTACTAGGAGATTGGACAACCATCATCTTCAGGTACCAAAAACAAAGGGAAAGGAAAGCAGCATGGAGATGCAGAGGTTAAAGATGTCACTGAAATAAACCTCATTACTTTTGAAAGTGACAGTGATTCTGAAGATTGTGAACAATCATTTCCCTTAAATCTGAGCAGCATTGAATTGAATGAGCAATTAACAACCAACTTAGAATCAATTGTCAACAACAACGACAGAACGGGTCATTTCATTAAATTATACAACCTGTTCTATTATTTGGCACTTTATTAGATGATGATCAATTAGTAAATGCCTTGAAAATCATAGCAAGTGGAGTTGAATATGATTACTATAAAATGACTACTGGTATGGAGTTGGAACTGCATTTTAGGATATTTGCATTACTTTTAGAAATATATGGCAGACGACCTCTTAAAATGGCAAAGAAATTTTATGAAACTCTGTATGAGAATCTAGTACAACTACATGATATTCACCAGTTTTGTATCAAAGCATTGGGAAATGGCTTACAACCTACATGTGGCTTATTGGATAATTTGGAGGAAGATGTTAAAGTTCAAAATTACAATATTGATTTTTTACTTATGCATCTTTATGATACTCTTCATATGATAAATGATGATAAAACTGCTTGGCTTGAAATTATAAATCAGTTAAATGCTCTATTTTCTGTGCTTGTCAAGGCTTTACCTAGTATGGCTGGTATTATGACAACTGGGGAAACTCCAATTGATAACAAAGATACTGTTGAAGTTTATAACAAGATTCACAAGACCTTACAATCCAAGTTTTCTGTGGGACATTGGTACAAGGAATGGAGATATCTATATAGTATATATCAAGCATTTGTTGAATGGTCAGCTGTTCCAATTAATAAGAATCTAGTTGTTAAAGGAGAATTAATGCTTATTAAGGATCTTTGGAGGTTTGGAGACCAAGAATGGCATAAAGCAATTTCTGTTTCAGCACAATCAGAAATAAATGGCTATAATAATAAATTCAAACTAAAGATCATCCCAGATTATATCTCAGAATCAGTTCCATACTCTTTATTGTTTGGCATACTGGATATTGCTCAAAATCTTATAATCTCTACAAAAAATGTTAGTACCTTGGCTCATTGTTACTATCTTGCAAAACTATCCCTGGACATAGTAAGAGCAGAGTTTATTCAATTTAAAGCAATGGAAGTTCTGATAACACTTTACAGAAAAGATGCAATTACATTTTCTGTTGTGCAAGTTGATCTAGATCAACATGCAGAAAGTTTTTCAATCTTGGACCAAGATAGAACATGGTTTCAAGACATAAGAGAATACATTGATAAAAAATATGCATATATTAATATTAATCAGACAGGCAGCAGAGCAAATATTGAAATGTCAGTCTCAAAACAGAAGGCAAAAAAGCAATATTGGACACCTGAAAAACTTCTTAATTTAAATCCAAATGATGATTTATTAATTTTAGACATGGTTGCTGATCATCTTACATGCCCATTTATACAAAAAGTTACAGAAGATTTTAGAATACTTCCATGCAAGCACAAAATCAGTTGTCTGGCATTAGAAAAATTCATGAGGATGAACTGTCTTGAACTGAAATGCTTCTATTGTAGAAGAAAGTGCCAATTAGATAAAACTGAAAAATTACCAAGCTCACCAATTTACAAAGCATTGTATGAAAAATTTGTCAGAGCTGGACATATTTTACCAAAAGACAAAGCAAAAGATTTTACAACTATTGTGGCAAGTCAGGATGACAATGATGATGTTGAGGAAGCTTCTATTATGAAATCAAAGTTCTTATATTTGCTTCAAATGAAACCAAAGCAAACTAACCTACAAATAATGAAGTTACCAATAAGTCTACATAGTACATACAAGCAAGGCAAGAAAGCTCTTGATGAAAAAAGATATGATGATGCAGTATTATGGCTTGAAAGAGCACTTGCTCATTATCCCAACAATGCAGCTATTCAAATTGACCTTGCTATTGATATGGAAAATTTAAACTATCAAAAATGTTATAATTACATAACTCAAGCCATAAAAAATGACCCTAACAATGCCAGAGCATGGGCACAACGTGGAAAATATTATATGCAGCAATCAGAGTACAAACAAGCTCTTAAAGATCTTAAACAATCATTAAAGATTGATACAAGTAATGCACTTGCATTAGAGGTCAGGGGTAATATATCTACTACATTTTTAACCAATATGAAATGGCATTGAATGATTTCAATCAACTATTAGAGATTGAACCAAATGATACAAACACACTGATTGCAAGGGGAGCTGTCTATTTTAGTATGCAGATGCATTAGAAGACCTCAATAAATTGTTACAAATTAAACCAACTGATACAATAGCACAATATCTAAGAGGGCATGTTTATCTCATGCTTGAGCAATATGACCATGCATTGATTGATCTTGATGAATCACTGGGAATGGATCCAAGCAATATGTTTATCTTAAT
>CAJVPI010000384.1:0-32116 GCA_910592345.1 Paraglomus brasilianum
CCGGGTACAAATCTCTGAAACTTGGTGAGGGTACATCTACATCTCATAGAGTTTTGCGTTCCTTTATCGGGGAGGGTATTGTACATGTCGGTAAATAATCGGCATGTGAGTCACTCGGAGTGCCACCACAGCAAACCTCGAAAAGGTTGAATCCGGTATTCACTACGTGGAGCTTACTAGTATACCTAAGAAATCAGTGACTGTTCACCAAAGCAAAGTTTGATCAATTTAACAAGGATCAGCTCGATATGCTTGTCATAAAGCTATATACTTAAATGTAATTTAAACTGTCATTCTCATAACACACGATGCTGCAATACTAATTGAATAGTAAATAAATTTTCTATGATATCGTTATTTAAGTTATCATTGTTTGAGGAAATGTATCGCATAATTATAGTTATTTCCGCTACAAAATTAATTCTTCTCGATTAGTAAATAGAAATTCTGAAATATAATAATTTTAGTTTCATTAGCTAAGAATAAATTTTTATTATACTAATGCCATTAACCGAATGGTTGCTAGTAATTATACAAACAATCACTGACATCCCACTATCGAATTAGCGATTCTTATAATACACACAACTAATAACTCGTCTGTAAGAATACAATACTTTTAATTAACAACATTAGTACACATATGTAGTTGACATTGCTTAATAATATTTTTATCTAACCTACATATTATCTCAAACTGACATATGTCGATTCCAAATTGACATAAAACAAAATCAACACCGTGTTTAATTGAGAAAACTCTTATAAAGTATGAATAACTCGTGGGTCACAAGTTTATTCAAAAAAGAGTTTTTTGAGTCACTAAATATAAGGTAATGGACGTTAATATTATAAATTGACTTTATTTAGACCAGCATGTATCCAATTATTGTCTTCATACCTGCCACTGAATCAAAATCGTAGCCATTTCGCGGTTTAGGTAAATCTCCTGTAGGTAAGAGTTTACTAGAGTATTTACTCTCCTTCTCGAGACGTGATAACGGTATTACATTATTACGATAAATAATTTCCCATATGCTGCATTTGGACTTATCCTCGCGCACCTCTACAATAAGCTTGTAAATATAATTGCAAAGTGTCGATGCATCTGGACGATTATCAGGATCAGCATCACAACATCGCTCGGCGAGTTTCTTGTATTTCTCCGGTGCTGGATCAGGCGTCGTTGGTCGTAGTCCACCCATAATATCGCATACCAAGTCCCTATCGAATTCTCTATCTCTAAAAGGTGGTTCACCGGTGGCCATTAAATACATAATAATCCCAAAAGAATATACGTCTGATTTCTGAGTAAATTTGCGAGTATGGAAGACTTCTGGCGCAATAAAGGGTAAAACGCCTCGAATGGTTGGGTTTTGTTCACGTGAATTCACCGATTGAGAAAGACCAAAATCGCATATGTATGGTTTACTTCTATGAAATTCTTTTTCAGTCTCAGATGCTTCGTTATGCATAACGATATTTCCGCTATGAAGATCACAATGCACTAATCCCACATTATGAATACTTTCGAGATAAAATGCCATATTCCATAACCACTCTAATTTCATCTTCCACGTCAATTTGTTAATATTTTGATCCAAATAAGACAAAAGACTACCATTGTTAGCATATTGCATAACAATAATGTACTCTTTTGTTTCTGGGTCTTGTGTCACTCCATAAATAGGAAGAAAAGTAGAAAATCGGTTTGTGCACGTGGCATGATTTCTGAACTATTAAATAAACAAATAAATAAGTAGAGTCGGATTAAATATCACTTTGATTAACGATATCAAAAAATGCTTACCTCGGAAATAAATACTTCCGGCGTTTCATTAAAACTCTTGAAACGTTTAAGGGCGACGACGGTTTCTCGCATACGTTTTTCTGCTAAATAGTTTTTATATTTGGCAGTATAGACTGTTCCATAACCACCAGAACCGATCTCTTTGAGTTCATAAAAGTCGGCATATTGCATGTGTCTTACATGTCCGCTAAGTTGTATAAACTTGTCCAATATTACATGTATATCATAATAGAAAACTAAATAATATTCCCCAGTAGATGGTTCTTGAGTGATTCCAGCTATCCAAATATTATCTGGTGTTAATATCCTCGGGTAATCCTTGATTAGCTGTTTAAATAAACAATAAAATCATTACAACAATTAACGCAATGCATACTTGATACTATTTGCATTATTTTACACGCGAAGAAATAATTTACCTGATAAGGATCAAGCGATTGAGTATCGTCTATCTGCTTGAGTGTCACTTCTGTCCATTCATTTGCCGTCGGTTCTAACCATTTCGCCATATGTGTGCATCCATGGCGTAATGAGGCCACCTCTCGTACATTCATCAATAGAGAATACTCTATCCATTGTATATAAGCATCGTACTTATTCTTCACATTCCTCCATGATTCCATTATGAATAAATCCAAATCATTTTTGCCCATAGTCCAATCAGGAGGTCTTGGTGCTTTGCATTTGTAACAGAATGCATTTATCTTGGGTTCTAATTGCTGCATACACGCCAGACATAAACCAACCTCATCACGGTGTTTTATCAGATAATACTTCCGTCCACGTGCATCATATGTGAATCCGATGGTAACCCAAACATCTGTGGTAAGAATATCTGAATGCTCATCACATAACTAGTGTGTAATCGTAAGTCAATATTTATCTCACAATGAATAAACATAGTATATTTGTACTGGGTCCGGTTCATTTCATCGACAATCATTTCACCGACAGTACATAAATTTCATCGAAAACCAATGATAAGCGCGATAAACAATGTGTCACGTGAAATGACTGTCGGTGAAGTGTACCTCCCTTTGTACTTAATAGTCACCTTGTCATAATATAAATCATCTGTCTCATCCGTTATTTCAAGCAGAGTCAATTTAACCCAACGAGCAGGCAGTCCATACAACCCTACGCCATATTTTCCCCTATCCTCAATACAATCAATTGGAATCCATTCCAAATAGGCTTGATTTGCTGAGCTCGTTTGTAATTGAGATTTCTTGATAAACTCGTCGAGTTGCTTATTGTTGCTAGTCCATCCGTTGGATAATTCTTTATGTCCACAAATGCACCACACAGGACTACATCGGAGTATTCCACATGCGGTGCAGAATCCATATCGAGAATAACAATAGTTAAAGTCTATATGAGCAACCATGTAATAGTTGTTTTCATACTCGGTAAATCCTTGTAGGAGTTTGTTGCGATCCAACAGCCACTTGGAATATCTTTTGAATTGACTGATATCATAATTATACTCTTCTGTCGGAAGTGAGTAGATTCTGGCAAACTCTCTCACAAGTAGTGGTGAACATTCTTCATTACTTCCAATACATAGCAGTATTATCAGCGTTTCCTTCACTTCGCCATAATACAGTTCATGTTTACGAATGGCGCAGTAGACGTTGTCAATTGGGCGTGACGGTATGCCGGTTATTTGCGAGCAAGGAATCCATTCAAGTCCTTTACATTCACGAACCAAGTTGTCAATTGCTAGATTATACATATTGCGCCTTGACCCATGGAACTAACGACATATTAATATTGAATAAAGTATTTTCTGTGCTACGTCGCATAACAAATAATGTGTAACTTCACCGCAATATGATTTCTAGGATAGATTTTCATTGGACTATATTAATATCAAAGTATAACCACAACCTGCCAGGTGGTACAGGCTCAAACATTGGACATAAATAGAGATATGATAGGCTGTACGCCGTGTCGGGTTGTGCGACCTAGCAGGTAAATTCCTGATAATATTAAGTGATTTATGTTGATAGCGATAATCAATGGGTATGATATCAAAGTTGATATACGAGGTTGAAGAACAATCCTTTATCTGTTACATTATTATTAATAGAATCAACAAATTCATCAAAGTCAGTGTCATTATGATTAATTTAGATTCTTTCTTGACTGATGGCATAGTTTAAATATGTCCAGAGTAAGTTTAAAAAAGCTGATATTATAATAATTACTTTTATTACACAAAATCTAACAAGCATTCCGAAATTCCATGTTACTGTGTAATATCAACAACGCAGAAATAACGGAAGGGATACAATCATATCACATCGTCTTTATGTCTCGGCGTAATTAATTGTACGTCTATTCTACAAAGCAAAATTGTGAATGATTAACATTGAAATTATAGGACATGTAATTGTCTTCCCATGAAATTCAATGTTTATATGACATGCGCCTGTATTACGGCTTTCAGTTATTTGTTCTCTCTCACTCTGCTACTTGCCGACTGAAAAGCTCGTTCTCTGGAAAAAGCTATTTCCCATATAATATTTAGGATACTGTCACTGTAGCAAATTTTCTAATACCGCAACCGAATGGTGGTACATGTTTATTTATATATCTGTACAGTATATACTTGAAAATAATACTCATTGTCGTAATTATCAAGCTGCAGACAAAGGGCTTCTCAACAGCGCGATGCCCCGATCAAATTGGGTAATTATTGCCTTAAATAGATATTGGCATCAAGGGGCATCGACTAAATTGAAAATTATTTATTTTTCACATGAACCTGACTTATTTTATTTTATTTTTTTTTAAATTTAGAACTTTATTGTCTAACTACAGATAAACTGCTAAAGCTAGTTTTAACATATATGCATACAGAGGTACAATAAAGAGCTTGGCTGAAATGAACCTGACTTATTCGCACGAATTTTTATGTCACACAAAACCTAAATACAGTATTATTCTATTTAGAAAGGCTGTTGAGAACTGATGGGGTCCGATTCATTTCACCGACAATCATTTCACCGACAGTACGTTTCGTCGACATAAATTTCATCGAAAACCAATGACAAGTGCGATAAACAATGTGTCACATGAAATAACTGTCGGTGAAATGTACTGTCGGTGAAATGATTATCGGTGAAATAAATGCCTCCCGTAATACAAATATGTAGCATCTTACATATCTACCGCGTTTCTCATATACAGAGTGTAACAAAAAAAATTGTAAATTTTATCATGTAGTTTAATCAATCACTATTCACCCAACTTGTATTCAACCCGAGTCTCAAAACATTCAAACAAACACGCTTTATATATAGTAAAACTTTATTTTGACATCATGATTCATTTTCAAAGGTTCTTCTATTGGAACGAAAGTGCTCTTGTCAAACCCATTACACTCGTGGAACAATGGTGTCAAATCTGCAAAGCAGTTGCACATTCTTACTAACATATGATTCTCAGCAATCTATTACAATATTAACAAAAAATAAACTTGTGACGTTTTACATAAGGGAAGTAACGGCTGACCAAAAAAATTACGTGGCGCAGCACAAACATAAGACACGTCTTTGTCATTGAAAACTTTGGCGACTAGATGCTACTAACGATATAACTGTATTTTGCATAACAATTTTGAGACATTTAAAAAGGTTATAGTTACCAGAAAGGGCAACAGTCTTAACAATACCAACAAAATTGTTAAATCATTCTTAATAATAATGTGGGGGCACTTAATAAACTGACCATCCAACAGTCCAAATTTGAATTTAATTATAAATATCTGGAATGTAGTCGAGATAAATATAGAATGAGAAATGGCAGAGAAATTCCTGATACGGTTCTAATTAATTTTGCTAACCCTATAAAAACGCTCTGCAAGCTTTTTATTGAAAGAAGTCGTGAAAGAATACTATATTACCCTATTACTATCGTTAAATAATCTAGAGGACTCGACGTTTCAAATGAGCTGTTTTACATTTATTTTCATCTACTGATCGTTTACCTGCTTCAGTTTTTATTTTTCTGTTACACACTGTATATGCGCGTATATATACCCAGAATCCATTGCATGTATCGTTTCATAACTCTCCTTCCCCAAAGTCAACTCTTTTTATAAGGACCTTTTTTGTACGGACCCGATAGCCCACTTGTGCTTTGTCACATCGTATATTCTCTATAGTATATTCTTAATGGTACTCGCTGCATGTAAGGACCCGCTACTGATTTTGCTTAAATATACAACGAACAATCCTAAAGGAAATTATAATGGAAGGAATCAACCGAAGAAAGCTACAAGCCATGCACAAACTCCTTGGTCAATTCATCGGGTCAACGCTGCGTTTCTGTTATATAAAAGCTATCCCGGGTCAGCAAACTATAAAAGGCAAAAGGTGTCTCCTGTTATGTGCCTTTAGATATGCCAACCAAAAGTCTCAGCGATTAGAAAACCAAATATAGTAATCCTTGAGGTTGGTGATAAACCATTATCCAATCAGAATATTTTTGAACTGGGTAATGCGCGATTGAAAAGTATAGACCCTGTCATCCATCAATCAAGAGTTCTGAATTCATAAAGATTCGATAACAATAAAGTATGTTTGATCCTGTAATAGGCGGTGATTTTCATTAGTACCCACCCGCGCGCAACTATACTAGTAGTATGTTCATCTGTGTGATCATAATTCGAGCTTTTTAGCATGTAAATGTAGTTCAGCAATAAAGTTGTACTTATCGAAACTTTTCTTGACTAATACGCAAAATGTCTGAAACCTATTTCTACCAAAAACGCTCGCAAAAAACACTCATCCTTCTATTTTAAAACATGGCTTCGTGACGCATATTTTGGGATGATGGAATCACTGGCAAGCCTTTCGCTAAATGCAGCCATTGAGTGGTATGAGACGGACCTCAGTGAAGACATTAAGGAATTCAAGGCGAAGAAGGACATAAAGAATCAGCAATGTGCACAGGCAGAATTCGCGAAAATGAAGGAGGTATTATTGATTGTAATAGTCTTTGCTTTAATGATGATGCCAGCTATAATGCGGGAACAGTCGGTTAAACATGAGCCATGCAGGACTCTAGATGCGTTCTAACGCCGGGCACATGATGCTAGCATTGTTACGGGCAATGCCTTGAGTATCTCGTCGCAAACGTCGGATATGGAGCTCTCTAGAGTCCAACATCAATAGTATTAGTATTATTAACATGAGCGTTGGTTATTATTTGAGATCAGTTATTTACTCCCATTTTGTTTAATCTTTCTTATTATCATTGTATCAATTCTGTAATACAAAAATATTGTCATACCATTTAATGCCACTAATATTAATATTAATTAATGGATTTCCTTGATTTTATAGAACATTCGCGAACAGACTTACAAAGACGTCTTGGATGAGGACAAACGCCGAGTAAGTAAGTACTCTATGCTTTCTGCAAAAATCTATTGTGATTGACTAACTGAATAGAAAATTTTTTAGTGTCAAGCAACGAAAGCGCGGAAAATAGAAGAATTATTCGCGCAAATACGGATAATATTATACAATACTATATTGTCCTGGAGTTTGCTTATTGGTTTATCCAACTTGAGAAATTTCTATGGGTGACAAACATGCCAGGAGTAGACGCGTATTACGTCCGAGGACAAGATTGATAACCAATTGTGTTATGTTAGATGACAAAAGATAAGAACATACGCAATCTTATAAATGCAAAGAATAAACGGTGTGTATTATAACGGAGTTCCTATCGTTATATTGTAGAATATTTTAGCCTAACCACAGTGGCATTACAAGCTCAACTAATTGTATCATATTCTATGATTTGTAGGCTGTGCGAAAGATCAGTTTCTACAAAACTTAATTGTTTGAAATATTCTTAGTATAAAACATGAGATGATTTCTTTGTTCCGACACAGTTGCAAACTTATCGTGATGTTTTGTTACCAAACAAATGACAATGCAATGTAATCTGTCGCAATGATACTAATACAAATGTAATAATCTAACCTTATTCGAACAACAAATCTGCCGTAATAGTAAACGCGAGCCCATTCCCAATTGTAATGTGATCTGGATTTTAATGGAAGCAGATCGTGTTTATCGCTTTAAAGCGGTATCTATGTTACGCGATTTCATCTTCGTCAGAGTAGCTAATTTAAATTCAAAAATAAAAGGGGTTTATTATATTTTACTGGAGCCAAGCCAGGTCCTTAATCTAATATACTGTGTATAATACATGCATTCCACCACAGAATTGATATTTATAGAATGTGGCATACATACAGTGAGATGTTGATTATAACCTTTCATTGTCTGTGGCGCACCACACAGGTTTGAGCCCTGAAACAGTATATTAATATCCCATTTTAATTATCATTGATATTCAACTATGGACGATTACCGTCGTTACCGTCAAAAGCCTTCGCAAGATCCCAACGCTGCTCGCAACGAACTCTTTGGTGGACCTCAACCAAACTATCCGCCACCAACTCAATATCAACCCCCCCCTCAATACGGAGGTGCTCCAGGATATGGACAGAATCCTTCTTATGGAGGCTATCCTCCAGCAGGTGGATACTCTCCGTATGGCCAGCAGCAGTATGGTCAGCAGTATGGTCAGCAGTATGGCCAGCAGTATGGCCAGCAGCGTACCGAGGAAGAGGAAGTTGACGAGATAAAGACCCAGATTCGACAGACGAAATTAGAATCACTGCAATCTACTCAAAACTCTTTACAGGCAATCCAGAGAGCGGAACAGTCTGCTCAAACCACGCTGAATAAGCTTGGAGAACAAACACGTTAGTATTTTGAAACAGATGGTAAGCGATGGGCAGCTGTTGACATCTATTTTAACTGGCGAAACTGACAGTTCCTTCTGTGAATAATAGAGCGTATCAACTACACTGAAAAACAGCTTGAACTGGCAGCTGCTCAAGCCGAGGTAGCTCAAGCGAAAGCGTCCAAGTTAAAAAAGGTACGATTTTCTTAATATAATAAATCATCGTTTATAGCCGGCCGGCATTACTTTTAGATCATATTCTGATAATTCGTACATTCTGCATAATTAGGTCAATGGCTCAATGTTTGGATTTGACATAGGCCTTCCGTTCACCAAAAACCGTGAAAAAGCTGAAATGAAAAAGGTGGCTGCTCTTCAGTCGCAGCAACATGCCAATAAGGAACAAAGACAGCAGGGTAATTGGGAATCCCAACAAAGGGTTCATGAGGCTATGCAAACAGCCACAAAGAACACCAAATATCAACCTGGAAGAAATTCGGATCGATCCAGATTCCAATTCGAAGGCGATGAAGAAGATGAACAGATCGAGAATAGATTGGATTCGAATTTAGATCAAATATCAAGTGGCCTGACGAGATTGCAAGCTATGGTAAGCAAAGTTCGATTAGGGTAATGTGTTCATTGGCGTCTTGTTGTAAATGATTCAACTAACTTTGGACTGTTCTTATACAAGGCTATTGCATCTGGTCAAGAAGTGCAGCGACAAACTGGTACCTTGGATAGGATATCAAGTCAAGCTGGTAATGTTGAGGGCAGGATTTCGCATAGCACACAAATACTAAAGAATATCAAGTGATTAACTTGTAATCACTTGAGAATATTTAATTTACTCGTAAATTCAAGGATGTTTTATTATATCTTAAAGTATCGTTTCGTGTTCCTGTTTCTATTCATTAGTTTGAATTAAGAAATTTTAGACTTCCCAAACACTTATTCTTTCTAATTATACGGATTTATATAGTGTATGTGTATTCATATAGAAAGAATTAATTCAAAATTAATAACATGAATAAATAGGTTGTATTGGATGTTCTGATACTTGTTATTATCGTTCCACCTCATTAACGCTGCTGCAAAGAATTGCGTAATTCCCTGGCAGGGTCTGCGATTGTTGGGAGAGAATCTTGCGAGGCCAGAGAAAGTGTCTCGAGAATGTTGGCTTTCACATTCGGATTGCTTATTAGAATGTTTGTTTCTGAATATACAAATTACAAGTTAGGCGGTCGAGGAAGATGATAACTTTAGAAACATCTGCCTTGTTACAACAAACCTTGCATTTTCTCAATAAACTTCTTCAATGTGTTATAGCTTGCACTACGTATAGCAACATATCTTGTATCTTTGAGACCTTCTCGAAGACCACCAAGCATTTTCAATGTTATTTCCTCATCCATGATGTCATTCCACGTAAATGACATGTCATCGATTCCATCACCTGTGCTTGCAAATTTTAGCTTGTCCAGAAACTGTTCGACTGCCTCCAGAATGCACAGGCGAACGTTCCAGACATTCTTTTCTGGCAGTAAAGAGTCAGCGAGGACCGTAGCAAGCTCTTTTGAATGTTTTACTAACCGAATAATGAGATTGGCAAACAAGTGAGTACATCAACACTAGGTGGTAAGAGCAAGCAACACGTTCAGACATACCTTGGATAAGTTTCTGTTTTGGCCAGACTAGGCCTAACGTCTTGATAGCACTTGCCTTGACTAGGAAAAATAAAGGACGATCGTTTGCATTATCCTCAGCCATTTCATCGGGATTCTGCTCAGACTTTGCAATTGCGATTAGGAAATCTTTGGCTTCAGAGTACAAGTCAATCTTGTCACTAAAAGCCGAGCCAAACTTCCCGAGATTTTCAATAGCTTTTCGTTTATACTGACGATCGTTTTTCTTTGACTCGCGTATAAGAATCTGCAAATATAGGGATATCCAAGCATTAGCATGACCTGCATAAAAAGGCAAACTTTGCTTTTACATTAATCTACCTTTCCGATGGCCTCTAGCTCTTGTGCTCCTCCTTCATTATCAAAATATGGTTTACAAGATATTGACAACATTGCCAGGGCTTCAACGAGTGCTTCTTTTCCCGCCCACGTTCTCCCTGACAACCCATTTGTAAGCAAAGGCAAAAGCTGGTCCATATAAGGCCGTAAGCCGTTTTCTGCAAAATATATAGATTCTTAGAATTCAATGACTTTTGTTAAATCAGTGCATTTAATCATGTCTAACTAACCTAACGTCTTTGCAATATTTCCAATTGTCATTCCGGCTTGCTTCTTGAAAACCCACGAGGGTGATCCGAGTAGCGGTATCAGAAATTCAACCATTTCTTTGAGATACAGCTTAATTGCCGCCGTTGAACCTGTGCAATTTATTGATTATGAAACTGATAGTAAATTATTGCAGTTGCCATACAATATATTCCTTACCGGCAGTGTTTTCTTCCCATACTTCAGTCCAGACTTTGCTAATTCCCTTATCTTCGTCGCTCATACCAAAATATGCCAAAGGCAGGATCTCCACATAGATCCTCTTTAATTCATCTGACGCGTGCCTCGACATTTCAAGGACCGTAATACCCGAGATCGAACGTGGCTCGCTGTCACTCTCACAATATAACTTTTTGAGATGATCAATAAATTTGATCAAGGTACTGTCTGAAGACAAATGTGCCACATAACCAGCAGCTACGGCGTAAGACTTGCGAACAGCCGGTGACTTGTCAACGATTGCGCCGCTCAACACTTTCATCGTGCCATCAGCATACGGGCGAAACTCTTGCGGTCTTTTAATGCAAAGAGTTACCAAAAGCCGTGCACATCCAGCCTATTTGGAATACACAATTATCAGAAACAAACATAATTTCATAGGTTACGGGTCGTCAATAAGGAGAACAAACCTTTGTAGGAAGCCCAACACCTTTTCGCACAAGTTGAAGAAGTCTAGGAACCAAGGATTCCATGACAGTGTCATCAGTGTAATCCACGCAAAATTCAATCCCTTTCATCATTGGCGACATTTTAGTAGCGGACAATCGTGAATTTTCAAGCTAATGGCAAACAAAATAATGAACTGCAGTGAGTATCATGGTGTAACTTGGTATAATACATCAACCTTTGCCAACCTGCTCACGCGATACGTCATACTTGTCAATGTGGAAACTCAGATAATCTATAAATACGGGAATTGTCTGTCAAGCACTGAATGAGAACATTACAATTTTTCATTGACGTTCTTACTTACTCATCAGCTGCGGTTCCATTCCAGATAATGCGTCCAGCAAGGTCCCAACAATATTTGTTATATGATTCTTGAGTAGAACACCGGCCCCCTCACATATCTTTAATATCGTATTAAGAGAGTGCTTACGGACATCTTCAGCCTCAGAGACCAATCCCTTGTCCAGAAAAAAGGGCATTACAATTTTCATAACTTTCTCGCCATCAGCAACTGTCACTTGCTTAGGGTCACAGTATTTGACAGTCGCATTGGTAAGTACTCTGCAAGTTTTAAATGCTGCTTTCCGTACGCTTTCTTTGATATCATCTAATGCTCTGAAACACATGGTCCACAAATCCTGTAGATATGGTTCAAGTTGTTGAATCTGACGACCTTGCACAAGATCGGCAAGCGCGTTGGCACTGCATCCAATTTTATGAATTAGCAAAAGCTTTTTGGCATTCATAACAGTGCTAGTCATGTCATTACCCTACCTTGACTCTCTTGTTCTCCATATCCTATCACCAAGCCCTCGTAACAGATCTTTTATAATAATATCGAAATACTCCTCGACAGCTTTCTTTGGTTCTTTCACTAATGCCCTCCAGATACTCGTCATGGCCTCGTTGACCTTTGGGTTGGGATCGAACTGGAATCGATATAATCTCGGTACAAGATCTTTCAAATATGGTTGCAATTCTCTCTCTGCTTGCGCAATGATTGTCGAAAATCCAAATGCTGCACCTCTTCTTGTCTGCCAGACCGCATTATGGCTTGCAAGTTGCATGAATTTATAGACCAACTCTGGTTGATTCATGTCGGAAGCTAATGAAAGGATTGATTGATATGTGGTAATCACAGAGCCATCGGGTGCCTGCCCTAGAGTATTGTTGTCGAATAGCAGCGTGTCACGATCAATCGTTTCCTTGGGCTTGTTTCCAGAACTTATCATTCCAACAAGAGACACGACTAGTTCATCTCTCATAGCTTGATCACCGAGTTCATACACCAACCCAATGCCTTTAGATGCGACCTCCTGCGTGAACTCTATGTCCACGAACACATTCATTTTAGTTTCAAGTTCAAAAACAATTACGACAACAGATCGAATTCGACCCATATAGTTACCATCTCGATCAGCCAAAAGTGCAGAGAATATCGAATGTATTCGTGGGAGTTTTGTCTAATAGAATCAAATTTAGTTTCTATTTAAATGTTGCACATTTTGTTATTGTATCACGTCCTACCTTGACAGCATCATGTTTGGAACAGAACTTGACCAAACAAAGTATCCAAATGCAAATCGCTTTCCTAACAGCTGCTTTTCCTGATGGTAACAATTCATCGAAAATCTTACTGAAAAAGCTCTCTATCACGTTCTGGTCTATAGTAACTTCGGGTATTTTCGCATCTGCAACATCCAAGTAAATTTCCATCGCTTGACTCTGCCAACCGGCCACAATACTTGCGATAGTTTCCCCAATGGTAAAATGTATTTCGACCTCTTTAGTAATAGATAAGGCCAAGTCATAGAATAAAGAAAGGACTTTATCGGGTTTGCTATTATATCCAAGGGTAATGTGACCCAGAGCAATAATTGCCGTCTCGCGAAGCTTGACGGAATAGACATATATATTAGAAAGAATTACAACCAATAATACATGCTAATGTCGACATACCTTTATGTCCTTATTTTTCTTAACAATATTGGTTAAACTTTCGAGTATGTCATCAAATTCATAGTCGTCGGTTTTCTTGGATATTCCTTTACCTTTTACATCTTTGGCATCTTCAGTTATCATTTGTGGCTCTCCAATTGGAAGTGGACCGTACCTCCCTGCCTCGCTTAACGATAAACATGCACCAGCTACAATAGACGTCTTTTGAGATTGCAAGTCTTTAGCAATTAGGTTGACGGCGTCGGATAGAAGGCTGTTGGGAATCAAAGTCTTGTAATCGAGAGGATATCTATAAATAATACGTCCAACTATATATCCGAGAGCGAGAATGCTTCCGTGATGACGTTCTGTTGAGACCTATTTGATCGGTTCTACGGTTAGCAGTGGTATAAAAACATTATGAAAGCAAAGAAATCCATACCTCACGTGAAAAATCCTTTGCTATGGTAATAAGCTCTAATATTAATTGTTTCAAGGAAGTACATCTGGATTCATGGCAGTCCAGCTCACTAGTGCTTACGATGCCTAATATATGAGCCATATTAGCTCGAACCTCTAGTTTGACAACCCTCAAGAACGTCTGTGTTATTATTAGTAATTGTTAGTATCAAGAAGTGTTCAAATCAGTAAAGTGAACGTATACATACAGTCAACCAAGTTAATTTGTTCTCGTAGGTTCTCGACAGTGAAGAAGGACCTAAAGATATTAGTTCCAATAAGCAGGCCGATGCGGTTGTTTGTAATAGCGTATCTAGGAGAACACTGATTGATTAATTAAAGCTACCGTTAAATACGAAATATGATAATGCATGCAACTGTGTATAACCTACCAATCGTTCCTTCGCTATCTAGTCCTTTCTCAATTAACCGTAAATATAGTCTCAAGCCGCTTTGTTGCGGCGTCTCATCTACGTTCATAATATCGTCATCATCTGTTTGTTGTTCCATCCATTGCTTCCGAATCCACTCTTTCACCGACGTCCTTATTCTCGAATCTGTTATCTTGTCCTCTCCATTAAATTCATCTCCCAATTGGCCAAGGATAGCGGTTGGATCTGCAGTCAAAATCAGGACACGTCTCAAGAAACGTAACATGTTCATGTAGACTTCGCTATCGTATGTCATGACGTATCTTTTTCCTGTAGAGCTTGTTTGTATTATGTTCAAATGTTGTTCTCGTCTTTCGTCCGCCTTTGCATCAATAAAGCTCACAAGCTCATTAAAAGAAGGAAGCTGTAATTCCTCGTTGGTGTCATTTGGATAAAGCTTCGGTGAATGCAGATCTGGAAACGCAAGCCCGCTGGCTGCCATCTCGCGCACTTCAAGCTTGTCGTCTGTAGACGTTAGAAGGCATATATAACGAGAAAGGACATGTGAAAAGGGAAAAAGAACAACCGCGTATTTGACTGCGCAGTAACGAGACTGGTGTCCAATCTAAATTGTATTAAATTATTGCGTTTAGTTACTGCATGTTACTAGATAGTAGTATGCAATTATATATTAAGAAATAAGTAAACCTTGTTAATGTTTTCCTCAATTATTGTTTCAATAGTCCGAATATCCTTTTCGCTAGCCCATTTATCTGAATCTTTAAAGGCATCAACCATGGTTGAGAGAGCTTCTTGAATAGAGGCTCGGACACTTGGAGGTTCGGTCGACATCGCAGCAAAGAATGACGCAAGTATGGAAAGATCTTTACGCACTAGTTCGGGTACTTTAATGATAAAAAGACAAGTTGAATCCGTAAATCATTGAGTCCGTAAATCATTTACAACAAAATAATTATTTATGCGATATCCCTTTATACCTCTCTTAGCCAATAGACTCACAGCGATGTATGCAAAACCTTTTAGAGAATCTTTATCTACAAGAAGATAATAATTTAACAGACTATTCATATTGAAAGTTAGACGATTTGATATTACCATTGTCGGCCAGCTTGATACATTTCAATAATCCGGATAACAGCACAGGCGCAACGGGTTTTAGTCGAGAGATGTCCGCCTGCACAAGAACAGATTTGAGACTACTCATCAAGTTATAGCAGAACGCAGAATAAAGTAAAAGAGGAATGACAAACCATCCGAGCAACCCATTGAACAAAGGCCATTCCCTGATTTTGTAATTTTGCATTTGTTGCAGGCCCTATGGAACGCATTCATGAATTTAGAGAGCAATAAGTCAAGACAATGATAACTAATTTGAGCTTGTCTGTAACAACCTGCCGTAATAATACAGCCTGCTCCACCACAGCCAAACATTCCACTAACCAAACAAACAATCAAACGATACTGCCAACATTGCAGGAAAAGTGCTAGTTGCTAATCGAGACTTGCAGAGATAGCCCATTATTTTGTACTTTAGAGACGCTGATGCTGCCTCGCGTAGTGTCTCTTTCTGTGCTTGAACTGTTAACAATATTCAAAGTTGATCAATAGAAATAATTTACCCTATAAATACATAGATATCATTCTAATGAAATCAAGTCTCATACCTAACGCGGCATTAGATGGCTTATTACTGCCTTGATAAAAAAAATACAGCTGATCGACGACCTTAAAATAGAAATTAAATTATAAATTGAACGAATCTTGTGTTCTTACAACTGAATAATAACAAAAATATTGTTACCATTTTACTCTCTAAATCAGGCTTGTTGATCTTCTTTAGTCCGTTCTCTCCGGCACCAACTATTTCATGAGCCAGATCGCAACTTGCTGATAAAAAGAGCAAAAATTTGACAAGAAGAATAGTCTCGCCCAACGAATCCGGCATGATATTTTGAGAAGTAACAAATTGCAGAATGCCAAGCTAGGAATAGCAATAAAATTCGCTCAGATACACAAAATATAATTTCTTAAATCGTCTTGTTATTGTAAACAGCTTACTTTAATAGGTTTGATGGTCGCGATTTCTGAAGCCCAAACTGCTTTCCCATCATTTGTGACAAATTTCACCGCTAGTTGACTTAAACCTGGTGGAACAGTTGTACTCTCCGGCACATCATTCGCCTGATCTTGTCTTGAGTTTGTCAATTCATATGAATATCAGTTCAGGTAAGCATGTTGCAAACATTTAAAACACATACTGCGTCCTTGATTGTGAAGATGGGCTGTATAATATTATGTCAAGAAATTTATCGAGAAGGAATTTGGCATCGGCTGGACGTTCTTTAAATCCGTATGGGTTAGTTGATTCAAGATGTTGCCGTTTTAATTTTGGTAGCACCTGAGCGAACGCAAAAAGAAATTAGCTTTGCCACTACTGTGTACTAACAGCATATTAAATATACTAACAGGTAACATTATGTGAATCAGAGTTTGTTTCTGCTGGGGTGTCCTGTTAGCAATTCCAGCAATCAACCTTGGCAAATTACTAATCATTTCCTAAGTCGATGTCAATTACATTAGTAAATCATCAGTTCAAACATCCCCACATTCTTATTAGATTAACAAACAATTGACTCGCTTTCCCTGGTTTGTCTATTACACAATTTACCTCTTCAGTCAACCTCTGGAAAGCCATGTCTATGTATACAAGTGCAAGATTCTTAACAAACGGTGAGGAGGTAACATCGTTGGTACAGAATAAAGTCATTAATGATTCTAGCGGAAGCTTGATGCTCTGTTTTGGGCGAATTCTCTTATTAAGATGGATTAAGATGCTCATAACCTGCAGACACCAAATAAGACATAAGTCATCTATAGCCGTTGGAAAATATAATACTTTTGATATCGATCACCAGACCTTCTCCCGTACTGACTCGTTTTGGCTTTCTAATTTTAATAGGACGGGGCCAAGAAAAATATCCAGGTTCTTTTCAAGCTGTTGATCAGTTTCGGCCAGTGCAAACCGTAGCTCAACATTATCGAGTAACTCTAATTGTACGATAATTAAATAAAGAGTAGAATACATTCACATGGTTAATTAGACATACAAAACCGTGTTTCAAGTTAGATCGGATCATAATATATGATAGATCTCTTAATCATTCCTCCAGACGAATCTAAAGCTGATTTACCTATGTCTTTCTCGGACATTATGGTAGAAAATATTTATTTCTTCTTGTCATAAAAAAACCCAAATATATAATAAGCATTTCGAATTGATCTTTGCGAAAAGTGCAAACAGTGTTACGTATTTAACGATGAAGATAGTAGTGTCCAACCTGTTATTTGTCCGGACAAGGAAACTGAGTTGAGCAACAAAAATTTCTGTGATCAAAAGTCGTGAAATCACGAGATATCATTTGTATTACCAAGAATTTCAGGGATCAATGAATTGTATTACAACATGTAGTCATTATCTAAACATCCTGAACGGACGGTTGATGAAATGGAAAAAATTACATGACACGTGATATACCTAAGATGAGAAAAGCTCAATGGTATTCGCAACTTCCTTGGAAGGTTTTTGTGACAAATGATATCTACGTATTCCGATTTATAAAATATTATATGAAATTTGGTGTCAACAAGTCCGCGTGTATTTTTTTTTCTCCAAATAAAAAAAAAAGAGTATACAGTATGTGGGGAATGATTGATTATAAAAGTCAGTGACAACGTAACGATATCGGAGTCATTGTTATATCGGGGGTGGTCAACGACAGACTAAACCAGTACTAGCCTTTGTACGTGTGTTATTTTCGTGTTTTCCGCATATTTAAGTATTGTAATAAACTACTATAATCTGTGATCGGGAAACGACAATTGTTTGAATACTTAAAACCGCGTGTCGAGACAACAGGTTACTTAAAGTATGATGTAGAAAGACAATAATTGCATTGCTGCACAACCGTACAAAGTGCATCGACTCGTATAGTCAAAGAAAAGATGTACATTAGAGCCCATATCCGCCCAATTACATCAATTAGGCGTGTGGTTATTTCGGGATGATAACCCACAGTTCACTAATTACATTGATGGCCAAACTTAGAGGGAAACAGGTATTAAATTGATAGAGTGATGTTATACGTTATCGGACTAGATGTAATGTACAACATATCTATACTGCTGATTTTCGAGTATATGCTACGCCATTACAATTACGACAAACAATTGGCTTAGCAGTTAATTTTGGAACAGAAAGGATTGTCTTAGTCCGACTCCGAAGACTTGATTTATAGCACAAATACATAATAAGTTATTAGTATGGATCGTTTATTTAATTCCTGCAGATGGAAAATCATCCAAATGCTATTGGACTTGAAAAAAAATCAATTGCATTTCTTGTCCAGCGTTGTATCACAGATTGTCGCCACATATAAGAGTATCTATCTCTTCTGATCGTCATTGCCATAATTCTATTTACATGGGAGAAAGCTCGGATACCGCAATGAGTTCCAGCCTTACTACAGACACCGCTATACTGGCAAGCCCCAATTTTGGAATTAGCACTAATGAGACGAAGACCCTCTTTACGCCACGTACGTCAAATTGGATCGTCTTTCCTAGAATTATACACAGCCTGATACAGCAAGGGTACATTTCAGCAAATAAGCAAATAGAAAAACTTGTAGAGAACACACAACATCCAGAAAATCTTTACGCACTCAAATATGTTCTTGAACGCAGTGGTGACTCTATTTCCAAGACAGATCTGATAACCGCATTAACGAACCTATATCCTAAAGAGACCATTAGGGTTTATACAGAAGAATCAACCATTGAATTAGAATGGAAACTGCGTATCATTTTGTCCATTTTGGAGCGAATGGTTCAGCGCCACTATCATTTTACCCATCAGTTTATTAATGAGATTAAAAAAGCTATTGCTATGTATAAAAAGATGAATAAGAAGATTACCCAGCTTGATGAAGAAGGCATAAAGAAAATTTGGAAACGTAATTGTGCAGAATTTAATGAGAATGATAGTAATGGTCAAGGATTCAAGTACAACTATAACAACAATTTCCTTCTCAAAATTATTAAAAATACATTAAACAGTCTTTGCGATGAGAAAAATAAATTTCAAACAAATGAAAGCCGAGTTATCTCAGCCCTAAAGGGTTTACTTGTTTCCGTTCCTGGATTGGCCAAACTTGGAGTTAAATTAACAACAGGAATTGAACTTCCTCTTGGTGTTTTTGATTTAGAAAGATCATGGACATATCTTTCAGAAGCATGTTATATTGAGCCATCAGGCAAACCTTGGTATACAACTTGGCGAAGACTTATTATTTTACAAAACAGTCTTGACAGCTGGTGCAAACAAAGAGAGTCGGGCATTTCAATGGACTTTAAAGAAAAATTACTTCTTGAATATCTTTGGTATCATGTTGGTTTATGCTACTCTAGCAATTCTAGAAACTCAAGCACTAGTGATATACTTTGGTATGGAATTTTGGACATTGTCCAAGAACTCGTTCAAAAAACCTATTCTATAACTGCTCAGGCCATTTGTTATTACATGACATTAGATTCACTTGAAAATACAACCAAGGAGTTTATTCAATTTAAAGCAATTGAAGTTTTATTGTGTCTTGAAACCAGGAATAGTGAATTATTTGTTACAACACCTGATGATATTGCTGCTTGCAAGGAGGACCAGATACCAAAACTAGTGGGGATTTATTATTATCTAAAGGACAAAATAAATGTTGAATTGAAGATGCTAAAGTATGATACCATGGAGGTGATTAATCCAAAGGGAAAAGGAAATGAAATAGGAAGTGATGACAAAGGGATAAAATCACCAATAGACTATATTGCAGAAGATTTGACTTGCAAGATTACTTATGAAACAGTTAATGATTTATATCTACTCAACTGTCAACATTTCATCAGCTCCAAGGCCCTTTCAGCACTACAGAAACCGAAATGTCCTTATTGTAGAAAGGAAATTAATAAGGATAGAGTGTACTATTTACCACAGCAAACTATACACAAGAATGTTCAACAATACATTATGGACAAAGAGGATCAAAGTATTGATGGTGGTGATATTATTAATGCATCAGATACAGAGACAATTGGTGAATATGAAAATCTTAAAAAACCAAAAAAGAAAAAATTAACAAGAGGCTATAACCAAGATTTTAGATGGAATTCAATCTGGAAATCCTTGAGGGGACCACCAAAGGTTAAAAAATTGTTTGCAAAGGCGGAACAAGCTTATGATAGCCTTGATTTTGAGAATGCTTTAACATTTTACACAAAGATATTACAAAATGATCCCCATAACTATAGGGCATTATGTGGCCAAGCTTCTATGAAATTGAAGATGAAAAAGTTTAAAGAAGCTTTGTTTGATATTGAGGCAGCAATTGAAGTGGATAGTATTAATGAAAATGCCTGGATTTTGAGTTTGGAAGTGCATATAAACCTCAATAAGAAGAAATTAGCTGCAGAAGATCTCAAGCATATTTTCAAAAGAAAGCAAAAGGCTTTTGATATAATTAATGACTTTGTGACTGGACTTGACCATTTTGATGTTGGATGGTTTAAAATTCTTGTAGACAGTGATCCTACTGAAGCAATGCAAGAGTTGAATAATGTTGAACAATGGCAAGCATTAAGTCGGCATTTTGGAACAGACTGTTATATTCAATGGCTTGATGTTGCTAAAAATTGGTATAGTGAGTTCTGTAATGCCACCCATCATAAAGAAACAGAAGCATTTTTTGAAAAAGTATATTATATACATAAAAGTAAGTCACCATTTAAAAGTTGCAATTTCATACTCAATACATACTAACTTGTTTTTATTTTTATCAGGTCATTTAATAGCGCATTTTGCTTTTGAAAGCCATATTCAAAATACTGATAATTGCCATGAATCAGCTTTGTATGTAATATTTAATAGTAATTTGTTCAAACAATTGATTTATTATTAATTTTTGTCATTTAACAGTGGAGACCCTCTTGTAATATATGGAAATAACAGCGTAAGATTATTGATAATGAATACAATTGTTTGTCGTTTTAAAAAGTAATTAATATATTTCATATCAACAGTTGACAGTACCAATATTCCGAGTACCTCCAAATCAATACAGGCTCAGCATTTTGTTGGAAAAAGTTTATGGAATGGGAACACCGGTTAAACTATTGATTTCAGTAAAGGTAACATACGCGCTACTTGTGCTAGTGACACTCCTTATCACTCATATGTTTATACAATTTGAATGTTGAAATCTATAGCATTGTATTGCTGCAATAATACACCATCTGATCTTGCTTGAAATAATTTATTATTTAATACAGGTAAAAGGATCAACCGAGGAGACCCAGTACAATGTTGAAACGGATATAACAACTAAATACAATCCCGTTGAATATATCTTTCCATGTGAAATTGACATATTGTCAGAGCATGATATCACAATAGAATGTACTACGAATGGCTTTATGGTAATATTCATCTTACGTCATTGGTTATTTACAATCTGTTGGCGAGTCTAATGTTCGAAAATTTAATTTAGGATATAAACATATCTTTTTATTGGGTTCGTTTGTATTCAAACGAACAAGTAAAAACTCTTGAAGAAAGTCTAAAGATAGAAACACTTCTATCTGACGTAAAACTGATCGATTGTGGACAGTTGGACAAGATATTTTATTAATATTTCCGTTACCAGAAGACAAAATTATGTTGGTTGCAAGTACAACGTGTAAGTTCGGTTTTATTCGTAGAAAATGGTATGCTTGACTAAACCTATTACAGTTACTATGTTATTGTTAATAAATTAATAATGTCAGACTTGTACTTAGACTGCCAACCGAATCAAATACTTATCCGATACTCTTTCATATGGAGGATAGTGGACAGACACCACTGATTACCCGACATTAATGAAGGCTGTCCATTTATAATAACACTTTTTCTTTATAGCATCAAGCTCTACCCCATCGTATGCATACTCCCTCTTCTTCATACCGAATATAAATGCAATATAAACCAATAAAAACAAACAAAAAATAACGAGGAATATATATACAGTATGTCGTATGTAAATCCCGTCACTATGTAAATCCCGTTTGGGGTCCCTAAAACCGCATTTATACGTACGTATACATATTATGTAAATCCCGTCACTTGTGAATACCGTTTGGGGTCCCTAAAAACCGCATTTACACGTACGTATTATGTAAATCCCGTCGTTTACATAGTGACGGATTTACATACAACATATTAATATACTGTATATATAAAAACCGCCATTACCGTGAGCTGCCCGATTGAACGCTGTCTAGACCGTATTTCGCCTTTGACAATTCAAACCCGTCTGGCCCACACCATGGCTCGCCTTTACTCATTCGTGCTGGAATACAGAAATGATGATGCAATATACACGGGATAAACAATCATAATCTTGCATGTTATTAAGAACGTGCTTGAGTATAAATTATTTCTATTGGTTATCATTTTATTACCTTTTTGTTATGAATCTATTCGAAATTTTCGAATTATTCATCATCGACTTCCCGCACCTACTTTCGTAGTCCCAATTTTAATTTTTTCCACAATATATTTTATAATGAATAAACCTAAATACGCCTTAAACTAATCAAGTCAGTTCGATCAGGTGTCCCCAAAAATACCGGCTCAAATTTCTCACCTCATCACATTAGCATGAAAACATTTGTTGAACGCTTGCGACCATGTTACAATCATTTGATAAGGTCTACCGAAAATCCCCAATATGTTATTATACATTATTAAAGCGGAAATACGTCTTCTAAACTACATTACACACCTAATAAGGGAGACTACTATCATGCAACCCATCATTTTCTCAAATAATAACAGTGCTCCCTACACAAATACAAATTCTCCCGAATCAGGAGCACTCGTCTCTAAACATAACGAAGAGGCAAGATCAGAAGAGAAATAATTGTCCACGAAAGTCCGAGACGGAAGTGCACCTGGAATGTCTGCTGGAGTGGTGGGATGAGAACAATGTGGATTCGAAGTATTCAAGTGAATTTTTTGGTGAGGAGACGACGACGGCGAAGAGGAGCACGATGACGATGACAGGAACGGGGAAAAGGATGAAACTGTAGGACTAGTTATAGTTTCATCCGATGCTGTATCTGCTGGATGTGATGATATATTCTTGTCCGTAATCAACTCGTTAGTGGCGTTGCGGATGGCATATGCTATGGCCTTCTCGTTGGCAGTCCCGTTCCGACTACCCATACAGTTTCTCATATGAGAGTTTTTCCCCGTACTCTTCCTTCTCTTCACGCGAAAAACTTCGTCTCTCTGTGCTTCATGTAATAACTCGCATAATGTTTTTGCCTCATCTTCTTCATTCTTCACATCGACCCAATCATAACTACTACTTGCCAAAGATCTAGGGCATGAGTTTGAAGAGGATGAGGAGTGCGGTACATAAGGAAATGCTATGGACGGTTTTGATAGCGTTTTTGGCGATTTTAACGACGGTTTGGCAGATGATCTTGGAAATGATTTGGATGTCCTCGATGATACTGGTTGAGGTGCCAATCTTGATTTTATCCCTTTAGAACCTTCATGCTCGTGAGTATTCTTTACAACGATTACCATTCGAGGCACCTGTTCTCCTGAGGCTTGTCCTGAACCTTCATTGATCTTTGTTTCCTCGTTTTCAGTTTCATCTTCTCCGTTACTATTCACACTGGTAGTGCTATTACTTTTATATCCGTCAAAACTCTCACTACTTGTACCACCACTACTATTACTACTTTCTTGCCAAGACTCATTATCAATAATATCCACTTCCCAGTTATCTTCTTCGACCATAATGTCTCCTATCATTGCTCCATTCCTCACCCAAGTATCATTTTGCTTCCCGTCGGCTGATCGCCTCTTCCCACTTCTTTCTCCAGTAATATTATTGCCATCAATAGTTAATTTTTCTACGTTATTGATTATACACTCCTTGTCGTCTCCGATCGTTCTTTTCACTCCCTTGAATTTTTTACTCCCGCCAGTTTGCTCATTTCTACACGCCCCTCTCCATGTGCGCCAAACAAGAGCGATCAACCTTCGCCTACGTCTTTTGATAAACAGGTTGGCAAGATAATATTCAGACGTAAGTCCCGGCATGTTACCCACATAGCCCAGGCGAGGGAAAGCTCGAGTTACATGTGGAGAAACAAACTCTGTATCAAGAGGAGTGCAGAGGAGAGATATAGAAATATCATCCTTGGGGAAGTAATATTCTTCCCAGAGCCCAATCGATCTTGCGTTAGTTGACAGTTCTATAATGCACTGCCTAGTATCCTGCGTTATGTTGTTCTGATTGTATTGAGGTCTTCTGTACGCGGTGTTAATGAAAAACTTCTTCCGTACTCTGACAAATTCCCAAATGCTTATAGTGTTTTCTCTTAGTCCGACACATGTTCTTTCGCGTTCTGAGTTACACAAGAAGTCACCATACGGCGAGTTTCCCCCAGCTGCCCTTGCTAAGCAAAGCAACAGAAAATCATTATACTCGAATTTGTCTGGGTTTTGCTGAATGAGATGATGTACGCAGGTTAAGAAGAGTAGAAACACAGGAGATGGAACTGACGGCGGCTGATGGAGCTGGCGATTAGGGGGAGGAGATGAAATTGTAGGAAAAATTGAAGAACATTGGGGAGACAACGGTAAGCCACCTCTGGAGCGAAACGGATGACCAAAGGCTAGCCATTCCTTTTCTATCAATACTTGGAAGCCCTAAGATAAACAAATTAAACTTTATGAGGACAATATGTGGAATGTAGTGTGCTCTCCGCTTTCCAACAGAGTTGTCATCTGTTTGAGCGATGCAAAAAAAAATAAATACCTTAATTGTACGAAAATATGGGTCAAGCATTATCTGTGCTAACGAAACTAACTGTGTTGTTCTTTGATAGAAGAAGTAAAAGTGAGTTACTTGTTCGCGTTCTTTGAATACACATTGTATGACACGATGGTTATGTAATATTACCTGTCCCATCCATCAGTGCAATGCTATAGAAATAAGAACCGACGTTATTTAAAAAATTTAAACAATAATACGTCCATCCATTAATCATTCCAAAAACGCTCACCACTAAAACGCTAGCTCCGTCATCTACAATTCGACCCACAACACCATGTCTACCTCCAGCAGCCTTTAACAAATCCGCAACGTGTCCTAGCCATCCAGTGGATTCGATAACAGAGAACCAGTTAGGAGCCGAGGCATTGGATGATATTGCACGAAGTAGGTTCGTGTGGGAAGACGATATCGAGTGGATGTTGGGGAGACCCAAAAAGTGAAGCGTAGTATTTGGCGGATAGTTTTCTGCAATTGCGATGAATGATACTGAGTATATTGAATAGACGCGTGTCTATGTGGTGCGTGAAACAAAGGTCGAACGTACCTATATTCTCATATCCGCCTCCAGAATACCCATTACCAAAAGCCGATGCATATCCTCTAGCATCAAGAACACATATCTTTACGCTATTCTTTCCCGCATCTTTATTCATCTTCTGTCCACCAACTCCACCAAATTTCCCATATACTTCATCGTTAACAGCCCTAACTACCTCACGTATTAAAAATTCATCCGCCAGCCCTCTTGTTCCGAGAAACCCTACCATCGGCTGTCCACTGCGCATCAATACTGTACGATTTTGCTTCCAACATAATATAGGAAATCGACCGCGTGAACGAAACCGACAAAGGCTTTTGAAAAATGAAAGCGAGTCTGTCTCAGTTTGATTGGATGAGATGGAGGCAGAAGTTGATTCGGGCAATACGGTGGAACGGAATGAGGGTGATACGGCAATAGAATTAGATAAAGGTGTCGACCGAAGACTTGTTCCTTGCATTGCTGTCACAGTGTCGGACGAGGAAGCAGTCTGTTTTAGAAGTAGGGTTGGAAAAATAAAATCCTGCGGATAGGTTGGTGAAAGAGTAAAATCTTCGTTGACTGTTGATATGCACCTATGTTTGTGGAAGTAGAAAAGCTCGAGTCATTAAGTGTTTGTAGTACTTCAATGATGCCATGTTCGCGTCGTGCGTTCAATAAGGAGACGCATTACTGAATAAACATCTGCTTAGAATCAAACATTAATCCCACTCACCATACATCTTTGTTAATTTGCATTCTCTCAAACTCCTTCTGAATCTTATACCCTCTTGCCCACCCCAACTTTCTCACTCTCATATAAACATCTTTATCAAGTCCTTTCGTCTCTACTTCATCATCCGACTCATCACTACTACCTTCGCCATATATCTGATCTATAATTTCATCCTCCAACGTTTTTTTCCTCCCTTTTTCCATACTCTCGTTTCTATCGTTTCTTTTTTCGTTGATCCCATCTACAATTCGCCTTCCCATTTTAAATGGGAAGGTGGTTTCTATTGAAGATGAGAAGGTATGTTTTTTGAGTATGTCTGCAAATTCTTCACATAGCGAAGAGTTGTTCTTTGGCTTGACACTAATGTATGTCGATGGGGTTGATATTTTGGGTTTAGAGAATTTAAAGAGATATTTTGATGGAGAGAATTTCAGGGTAATTGTGAGTTGATAGGGTGTTGTGTCTATTTGAGAAATCGAGAGATGTGTGAATTGGACAAGATAGCTTGGAGGACTACTTGGCGGTTGGAAACATGTACGAAAATTGGTAATTACAACGCATGGCTATTAAATTAAAATGGAGAGAAAGGAAGATTAGTTAAAATTAAGCCAAACAATACCATATTAACACTTGCTGCCTGTGAATCAATCATTAAATTATCATCCAAACCACCTTCCAAACGCGCTTCTTATGCCTTTCAAATAGCGTCACCCCAAATTGAATTTACCTCGCTCACAATTTCCGTGTTGCTACAGCGTTCGCCACCCTTGCCATTACATTCCACGAACGCACCGTCTCCTGTAGCCTCGAACAATTGAATCGCACTCGTTATCGCTATAAATTGGGGGGTCTCTCCGGGGAACAATATCAGACCAGGTGGGAGGCTAACACTCGGGCGTTTATTGTCGTAAACCATTTCCACTCCGTCTAAAACAAACGACAGAATTGTGAGAATGTGTGTGCCTTTGTGTAGTTGTGTAAACGTGTTGAAATGGATAGGACGGACAAAACGAAATCTAGAAAACTCTCTCCGAACGAAAGATCTCGATTTCGGTACAACACTGTCACACTTACAAACTTGTGTTTAATCCACTTGGTCGTGGTAGGTGATCTCTAGAGCGCTTACCCACACAGAATGGTTGTATGGTTTTTTTTTTTTTCTTTATCGCTGCGGTTGCGGGAGTTTCTTCTTATAAGGTGGGGATTTGTACAAGCGGGATTTTTTTTTCTTATTGATGGATTCGTGTAACATGACAAAAAAAAGTTGTGATATCGATAAGTTATTCAACTTTACACTATCACAAATATCTTGGCGATCGACCCGGGTATTTTAGCTAATGAAATATCAACCGTTGTATCTATACGGTAACCATAATCGTGTCACTCTGTGAGAGTTACTATTAGTCATACGGACTATATATCCTACGTAAGAACATGTCATTACACAATCTAGAAAATTTTTGCTTTGTACTCGATGTCGTAATTATAATGCAAATAAAAGGGCAAAGATGTTGAAAGCCGCAGTTTCTCCTATTTGGTCATTTGGGCAACGGACAGTGTGTTCAAAAAAGAGTGGGGTTTAATATTCGATCACCAATCAGGAGGCCGGGCGGACGATCCAATCGACGCAGCAAGAACCGGGAAGATATACAGAATGCTTATGAGTAGCCAAACTTGTCTGTGTTCATGATCACAACCCTAATTTAGAATGTTATAGAGGGTTTTTTCAAAGGCCGATTGCTTGAAGTAGCCTACAACGGTTATACAGTATATAACATAAAAGCCTGACTATATGCATTTCGATGATTAGCAGATAACAATCGCTGTTTATACGGACACGTCATAAAACATGAGCCGCAGCGTTCCTTCGTTAAAATGGAAGTTGGCAAGATAATGCTTTTCAATTAGTTATTGTGTGAGAACCAGCCATCATATTAATATTATGATTCGTGTTCACCTTGCGTCGATTAAAGATACCTCTATCCCAATTTGTGATAAGAATGAGCTCAGCCCTCAAGAAATACCCACTGACCAAGAGAGAATTAACGTTGTAAAGTGCCCGAGTTATCATCTACAGCCCTGGACAATAAAACGGGGCAAAATTCCTTCATGTTTTTACCCCGTTTTATTGTTATTGTTATCTGGCGGTCAGGTGACACAAATGGGAGATATTCATATGTTATTTTCCATTTTTGACCGATGTCTTCCTGCAAATCTAATCTTGATTATCTTCCCCGATAAGCAGACGGTTCACTTAAAACTAGAGGCTGAAGCGGTGCTGCGGCATCGACCAGTCCATTACTTATTAAATATTTATTTTCCCTCGATTTTTCGTGGACCAATAAATTTATGTGCTTTACTACATTTACCGGGCTATAGAATTGTATCCTAGCCTTGGTTTTCTAGGCTGGTGTTTTTAAAAAAGCAATTTATCGCTTGTGGATTAAAATTGACATTTTTATGTGCATGGGTTGTCACGTGGTATTAAATACAAATTTTTGTCGCATGTCCTGTCCTGGAAGGCATTGTGCACCTTAGATGTTATTAATAATAACAAACCAAAGTAGATGTGTGTGTATGAATTGTTGCAGAACTTTCTATTTGATGCCTCCAACCGACTATCAATGCTAGCCTTGTTGCATTATCTATATGCTATTTAAAGTAAAAGTTGACAGTTTATGCCAAATTTCAATGGTTACAATTGACAAGTTCTATCTTAAAAAAAAAAAGCCAATCGTAATTAATAGGAGAATGCCGTTCAAAAGCTACAATAAAGTCACCTTTGTACCAATATGATATTTGATATACCTTCTATTCGCTATCTAAAATGACGCAAGACGGAAGTTCATATACAAAAAAGTAGCCGTTTTTTGGCAGCTGAGCAATAACGTGAACGGCATTCTCGCAAATGATTATTTCATGTGACTTGAATCCATATATAGTAGAATTCCCGAGCCCAATGAGAACATTCACCGTGCGACATTCCCGATCTAGAATTGCTGCTACAGAATAAATACTTCTTGATCGAAACATTTCGTTAGGAAAGCATGACAGACTTAAGTGCATCGAATCTCTATTCAGTCAAGGGCAAGGTCGCCCTAGTGACCGGAGGAGGAACTGGCATTGGAAAAATGATCGCAAAGGTACTTGTGCGTAATGGTGCTAAAGTTTATATCGCATCCCGGAAACTAGGGAATTTAGAAAAAGGTTGGTCCATTACTTTCACCTTCGACATTTCGTCAACTGCCGTCTTTTCTACCACTATTTTATTTACAAGTCCTCTTTTAATCTTAACGTTAACAGTTGCATCAGAATTAAATGCTCTCGGTCCAGGAAATTGCGTTCCTATTCAAGCAAACTTGAACACAAAGACTGCATGCGAACAGTTAGCTGCAGACATTAGTTCTCGAGAAGACAAACTACATATCTTAATAAACAATTCTGGAGCAACTTGGGCTGCTCCACTGGAGAATATACCCGAGAGCGCTTGGGATCGCGTGTACAAGTTGAATGTCTATGCTGTTTATTATTTAACTATGGCGTGAGTATCCGAGTAATGTTGGGTTTATCCAATATTATAAGTGAAAGTTACATCGGATAAGTTTTTTAAGAGGATCTAATATGAATTGGGCAGTCTCGGGTACGTAGATGTCTGCCCCTTCTCACGAAAGCAAGCCAAGGTCCAAAGGATCCTGCGAGAGTTATTATTATCGGGAGTGTGGGAGGTATGCGGAATATTTTTCACGTAAGATGGAAGATACATATCATAGTCACTCCTCAACTCTTAATGTAAATGAATGTATCATGTTGATTTGCATTTGAATAGGCATCGTTGAAGGAGAGTTGAAGAGCATCATTAAAGACAACAACTACAGTATCTTGGCTTATAATACCTCAAAGGCGGCTGTCCATCATCTGGGCAGGTCTTTAGCAACCCATTTAACGTAAATACATTGTCCTTATTACTTTATTTGTCGTTCCCACACAAGCTTTTTTTCTTAATCATTGATTTTAATTAGTCCTCGCGGTATAAATGTGAATGTGATTGCCCCGGGCGTTTTTCCGACGATAATGTCCAAGTACCAAGACGAAAAATCTTCAATCGAAGATACCCCGATTGGTATATATGTTTTTCTGGCCTCGCTGAGAAACGGTTGTTCATTGTCTTATTCACCCGATCGCACACTAATGATGTCATTCACCATCTCACATATACAGGTCGATTGGGAATCGAATCGGATCTTGCAGGTACGGCCTTGTACCTTTCCTCTATTGCCGGAGCATTTGTTACAGGTGCTGTCATCGCAGTTGATGGCGGATTATCGCTGAAAAGTAGACCGTCAGAGAGCAAAGTAACCTCAAAGATTTAAGCAATAAATAATTTAGCATGTTGAAAGCCTACGTGGTGGCACACAAATCAAATTACGCGATCGTACTCTCTTTGTTTTTCATGAACGCAGAAGTTGCTAATAATCCCGAGATGACTTGGTAATTTAAAAGTCTGGATTCGCTGCCAGACGTGCCATATAAACTATATGCAATCGCCGAATGATTTTATTACACAAATATAAATAACATTTTCGGTTCGTTCTCCAGATGCCTTTTTTAGTGCCTTGTAAAATTCCAGCGTGCTTTTTCTAGTTCGAGCCGTCCAAGAGAGAACTGCCCTCCACAGTTCTCGGGACTCCATATCTTGTAATGATTCATTTTTAGATTTATTTATACAGGTTATTATCAGTGCAAAATGACATGACTAAATCAATTGCACCGCTTAATACAAAATACCCAGTAATACCACGCACTAACCCATGACAGTCAAATACTTTAACTGTTATCATTGTCATGGATGAATGGTGTTTGAGATACAAACACTTATTTGGATCACGTTTGTGCAATTGCTCAGTGCTATTCTCTCAAATTTATTTCGTTTCTATAATGAAGTGGAATCAGATCGCCAACATTAGGTTAGGGAATCCCAGCTTCCACACGTGGCTATGCTAAAGTTTGTTTTGTTTTTTTGTTTTTTTAATTTAAGGACAAGAATCTACAAGAAGCCAGAGATTCGACTACTCTGACGAAGCCGAGACTCTCTGGGTAGAATTTACCGTCATATTTAACGATAGAAGGAAGAGGGAAGGGCGTTCTCCCACGAAAATGTATAATGTCTTATCGGGAGAAATTGGCCTTAGCCCTGCCACACTCGCCTCCTTTTACCGGCATCAAAAATGTCCATAAAATCTGTGAGAAAGAAAATCAGAAAATATGAAATAGACGTTACCGTTAACAGTAGTAATAATAGGCTTTTAGGTGGAAGTAGTAACATATTCAGTAGCAATGCTGACAA
This sequence comes from Paraglomus brasilianum, assembly GCA_910592345.1. Lineage (NCBI taxonomy): Eukaryota > Fungi > Glomeromycota > Glomeromycetes > Paraglomerales > Paraglomeraceae > Paraglomus > Paraglomus brasilianum. The sequence goes on from CAJVPI010000384.1 coordinate 31,871, forward strand.
TGGCAATGATAGTGATAGCTAGTGTTGGGCGGGGAAAGAGTCATTTTTACTATGTAAAAGGCCTAGTGCTAGGATCCGGCAGACATGTTTTCATGCTTTATTCCTCCCTCTTCGTCTCCGCCCACGCCTCTATCCATATATTATTCTAACCGACTTTTACATTGTACGGTTTAACTTATAATTGACTGCTGTATATCGCTCATGTCAAAAATAAATTTATCGATGTGCGATTATTATAAAAGTTTA
>CAJVPI010000385.1:0-32109 GCA_910592345.1 Paraglomus brasilianum
TGGGCGGACTACGACCATCGATGCCTGATTCCGCACCAGAGGAATACAAGAAACTTGCCGAGCGGTGTTGTGATGCTAATCCTGATATGCGACCAGATGCATGGAGACTTGACAATTATATTCACAAGCTTATTAACGAGGCGTACAAGCACAATTCGTGGAATGCCGTTTATCATAACGATGTAAAACCCTTATCACGTCTCGAGAAGGAGAGTAAATACTCTAGTAAACTCTTACCTACAGGAGATTTACCTAAACCAAGAAATAGTTATGATTTGGATTCAGCTGCAGGTATAAAGACAAGAATTGACTATGTGTTGATAGAACGAAGTCAAATTACAATATTAACATCGTCATTATCTTATTATAATTTAGTGACTGTGACTCAAACTCTTTTTGAATAAACTTGTAATTTACAGTTTATACAAGTGCTATTAGCTATTCATTATTTTGACTGTTAACTCCCTCAATGCTGTAAACAAATGGCATTTGACTCTTTCGAAGAAGGGCCATTCAATGCGTAAGATATCAAGTTAATTAAGTCTACAATTCAAGACAATTTTTGTTACACATAGTGCCAATCCGAACTGGTTTGCTTTGATAAAAGTCATCAAAGGAAATTGATGTAATCAACGAATAACTGTTAAAAGGGTCTGCTGATTTGTATCTACAAAAGCTTGAATAAAGTTGATGTTTACTACAAGAAATTTTCTTTTAATATTAATGAATTCAGGCTCCGTCTGTTTAATTCATAGAACAAACTACAAAAACGAAATTTGAATCCCGCAAATAGCACGAATCTTATGTAGCATTAGAAGTAGGATGAAAAACATCCCTCGGACAAACCTATAAGCAATCAACTGATACTATGTGCCTAGACATCTTAAGAGGCGTGGAGGTCCAACATACTCTCGTTGTAATAATGCTAAATAAATGAAGTGTACTTTGTTGACAAGAAAATAAAAATATATTAAAATTTCACTATCTTAATAACTTACAGGTTACATTCTTATTATAATTAGACAATTTTGAGTATGTGTATAATCAAAATTTTCTTAGTTTTAATACCTAGGATAAGATTCTTGAAGTAAACACCAATTCGATAGTACACAGCCACATAGTATAGAACGCATTAACCAATGTAACTGATAATTCTTTTATTTAGTGGCACGGCTGTGGCTCATGTTCGTCCATGGACTAGATTTAGCTGCTTTCTTAAATTTGCTATGTTTCTGTAATAAGTACTTTTTTTCAGTATTATTACCTCGGTCGTGAGGACAAGACGGACCGTTCTCAAACCAGTCGCGTCGGCAAAGCATGCGATTTGGGTATGTTATTTTATTCCGAAAATCAATAAATTAATTTTAATACAGATTTTGCGTGCAGAGTTCATCTCATGAATCAGGCACCGGTGAAAATAGCGGGTCAATGCATAACGACAGTCATTATAAACAATCACAAACTTTATCGAAATAATTAAAGTTGCAAAATCGCAACATAAGAAACTTGAGAATCTCATGTGGAAGAAACCCTCGCTCACAAGAGTTTACAAACAAGAATGATTTCTACATTCATACCATGTTATCAGATTATTGGAATGAAAACTAGGGTTTATCTCGTTTTTTCAAACAAACGGAGATTTATGGAATCTGGGATTGGACTTTTGAGATGTTGCAAATGTTATTTTATTACGTACTTACTATTGTTATACGGCGAATTTAATAGTAGCATTTATTTACGATTAATATTAATATTATTGGTACGTCAGATGATCACTTAAATGTAAAATATGTAAATATCTGACGTAAATCAATATTTTAGCTATACCACAGTAACAATTTAGATATATAAACAACCAAAGGTCGAGCAGTTCCTGCACCTTTCCTCTATAAGACTCCAACGGAATAATGGAATAACTCTTATAGTGGAAGAAAACAACTTATAAACTTACGATTGGAAATGTTCACTATGATCTCTAATGTCTTCTCTAATGGTAGATATTCAGTCTGATAATCTCTTCGAGTTACAGCGTCGAGAGCTTAACCAGTTGTACGAACACTATCGATGAAATCCCAGCAACGTTCTTAATAAGACGATTGTACCTAATAACAACAATAACAACACCGCTCGTACAACACTACGTTGATTTACGGTGTAGATTTGTTTTTGTTTGACTTGAATGTAATGGCTACAAGCTTATTAGTAACAGTTTATTTTTTGTTCAAAACATCTTGTATACTGGTCAGAAGAATGATAAACGCTCTCATAAAAAAACCAAGGTGTATCTAAACATGAAGTACCTGAAGAGCTTTCACCAAAATTCATAAACTACCGCAGGAAAAGTTAAATCGGCAAGATTATGATAATTCATAAGGATGCGGGATTTATAATGTAATATCATATATATCAAATGTTAATAAAGCTTATTGACCGTCCTTTACAATGCCATTTTATATAAAATATACAGTAAATCAACTCTGCGAAAATAATAATAATGTAATAACAACGATAACATATGTTTCTATTAATATTCTAAGATGCAAATATTGATAAAGACTAACTAACAACAACAACAGCAACCATGAACAATGACCGTTGTTAACAACGAGAATGATTTCGATTTACAAAGAGCGTATTAATAATATAATTGGTCAATTAAATATATAGGTCACGTGAGTACATTGATGGGTTCATTTAGAGAGGTCTTTCTGTATTTACTTATTTACTTTATCAATTTAAACGACAAAAATTTAAATCTAGTCCTGGATGAGCATGAGCCACAGCTGTGTTACTAAATCAAAGCTTTTTCAGCTACACAGTTCACTTTGTCTGCAATCTGCCACAAATACAAAGAATGTATTAGTATTAAGAAAGTGTAACAAACAGTCTCAACGAACGAGCTCAAATAATTTGATCTAGAGGCGACGAGTTCTTCCAATGCAGTAAATGACAATTAATCGGTTTACAATCACATTTATTTGCTTGCACGAATTTTATTTTATGATTTGGCCTTGGTCACGTTTTCAACGTACCGCTTAAGTATTTAATTGAATGTTAATATTATAAGTTGACCTTATTTTAATATATCGACTTTTTGTTCTGCAACATAATTTATATCTTCCTTACCGGATGCAATAGATCTTAGACCAAACGTACGATATATTTCTTCGTCGTTTTACTAGCAAATCTTTTATAAACATTCCCAACATTCCCAACATTCCCACAAATTCTGACGGAGATTAAATACACGAAAAGCTAGTGTCCTATGTATGCTTCTGTTATTATACCAATACGTTGATTAATACGTGTCTGTTGTCAACGCGTATAAAAAAATCAAACGGCTCGGGACTAAAGTCAAACAGGAAGCCAAAAAAGGGGTCTTCTATCCACTAGTTATAGAATAAAATATGCTTATTAGATTTTTTTCTTATTGATACTCCTTTTGATTAATATTCTAAAATAGCTTCCGAAGCAAAAAAACCAATGCTTCCAAGATTGGTAATCTGGCTTGAAAATGTCCAGTTATTCTTCAACTAGTGATCAAGGCACATTAACTTTTCTCTTCACTGCAGGATATGTCAGCCTCGTGTGAATAATAATTTTGATATCTTAAGCATAATAAATAGTAAACTGTAGAGTCGAGTTCTACAATCGACACAATAATATCGTCGTGCAAACAAACAAATAAAAAGAATGTAGCTAAATGCTGGTTTTGGAAATTTGAACGTGCAATGAATAGCAATAATCTTTGATTTATCCTCTGGTGCTGTTGGAAACATTACAAATCAATGAGATGAATTGATCATTTTTATGAAAGGTTGTAATAATAAATACATCAAAACCATTATGTAATTTAGCACCTTTTTCCAACATTAGACATTATAAAATGAAACAATTTAATATCCATCAGTTTCAGATTTCATCTATTATCACACCATATGGTTTCACGTGCTCTCCAGAATGATATGCTATGGTTAGTCACTTTTTACTGACAAGGAACTCTGACCTATGTCAGAATCAGCCGCTCAAAGAGTAAAAGAAATATTAAAGCATATTACTCAGTCACACACCGAGCCTTTCAAACCACAAACACCGCTGAGATTTTCCTCATCGCCTCGGCTATCTCCTCTACCCATTATGGAGAATTATGACTTTCAGGAAAGCCATAAATCTGAAGATTCAGAAGCAAAGAACATTGCGCTTCTCGGAACTCTCGGCTTCTTTGTACTAATCGCTAGTTTTGTTATTTGGGGCTGCCTCCGTCGTCGCTTGGCTGCCTTGGACAAGAATCGTATTCCCGACTTTAGTGATCCCGAGTTAGCGGAGGCGGAGGCTAGTCTTGTTGAGACTTTGGACGAAGCAGCTCGTCAAAATTATGAGCGTGCGCGAGGTAAGAAGAAAGAGTTACCTGTCAATCAGTTGTCTTTTTCTTTTTCCTTGCAAAACAAACTTGGCATCTGTATATGGCTCTGCAAATTTTAACCTTGTTTTTTTTCCATGTCGGTTTATTTCACTCAACAAAGTATTTCAGGAAGCTTACCCACCTGATAGCGTACCAACAGATATAACTTTCACTCAACTCCTCTCTATTCAAGAGAAAGGTGTCTCGGCATGGGAATTTGAACCCGATCTTCATAATACAAGTTCGTTTGTCGAATGCCGAACGGAAATATCGTTTTATGATAGTGAATGTTGCGTTCAAACAAACCTGCCCTTGCCCAAACAGCAAGAAATATATTATTGGGAAGCCAAGATGTATGAAAAATCACCGTCTACAACAGTAGCCGTTGGTCTTGCTACAAAGCCTTATCCAACCTTTCGACTTCCAGGTAAGGATTTGCTCGACTAGTGATCTGAAACGATGAAAGTGTTTCAGTTTTCCTGAGAAAAATGAGAATTAGTATTGGTAATCGCAATTGTAGGCGTTATGGACGTTCGACATGTCTGTTAAGCGGATACGATCTTTGATATACTGACTATTACCTAATTTCCCAATCAGGCTGGAATAGACAATCTATTGCATATTTCTCGGATAGCGGTTTCAAGTTCTTCAACTCGCCATTCAACGGAAAAGCTTATGGTCCACAATTTCATCAGGGGGACGTAGTTGGTGTCGGGTATCGCCCGAGGACTGGCACCATTTTTTTCACACGTAATGGTAAAAAATTGGATGACGCATTTACGGGAATGAAGATGAATCTGTTTCCCACTGTCGGTGCAAACGGTCCCTGCTGTGTGCATGTCAATTTTGGACAATTGGGCTTTGTGTTTATTGAAGCGAATGTAAAAAAGTGGGGGCTTGCGCCAACGATGGGAACACTGGCTCCACCTCCTGCTTATGGTTCTGAAAGAGACTCGATTCTAGTAGCGTCAGGCTCGAGAAGTTGTCCATCCATAAATATTTCTCGTATTGTAAATACGAATGTCGACATTGGACGTTCCAACGATCTGCTTTCGGAGGCTGCGTTGGATATTTCCTTGGCAGACATTCACCTTCCTCCTCCATCTTACTCTTCCGTAGATCAATTCCCTGCACGGTCCACTGCTCCAGATACACCACAGCCTTATCCACAGACAGAAGATCAAAACGATTCACGAAGGAACAGTGTTTCGTCAGACACATATTTATTAGCAGAAGATCCGTAATAAATACATTACATGGTTATCAGCCTTGTGATTATTGAACCGGAAATACGAGGAAAAATACCAAGAAACATTATTACGAGTATTCGATGATTCAATAATTCTGTCAATCATATGTTATTTGCCATGGGAAACTATTTATTAGAGTTTTCTTACACAAAATGTCAGACTTGAACGTGTTGAACAATATGATTTCTTTTGGTTAATATTAAGTGTCATTCATCTCCTTCCATGGTGTATGTGTATATAGTTATTATATTATTATTATTATTATTATTATTATTTTACCACTATGGCGAATATCAATTATAAAATACAACATTATTTATGACCCTTAATTTATTCAAATGTACTTGTCTCATTACTAATCGTCTCACAAATTACAAGAATCATGATATCTACGAATGTCTATAATTGTCGTTATGTGAAGGCTTCTCGCTTCTATCCATTGGATCGTATGATCGGCTATTTGACAAGGTCGTTGTACCTCTGCTCTGAATTGACCGACATAATCAATCGCACGATCCAGCAAAGTTAAAGAACACGTACAAAAGGATTATGCGTTTCCAAGTTTATTCCCGAATTACACTCCAGTTTACAGTAATAATACATTTACATCTAATTATTATTCTCTATATAAGCGAGTCGCCTCTAAAGATTTTACATTAAATTATGTGATCTCGACTTTCTACTTGCATCTTTAACAATAAGTGATTAAATATCCTTGTCATGATTCTTGTTTTTATCCCGATGACTGCCTTTCTTACTCGCGTTATCGCCTCGATTTCTTCCCTTTCCATTAGCGCTGACGAGTCTGCCCGTCTTTAGCCAACTCTCATAGTCTTTATACCTATTCTTCGTCGTGCTATTGCTGTGATACTGATTAGCACCAACTGTTTGCATCACCGCCACCTTTGTTGGCAGTTCTTTGTGTGTATGGTAAACTTGGTAATCGTAGGAGTGAACATGCAAATCTCTAGTTGGATCGACACCATCAGCAATGTGTGCATAGCTGAAATAATTGTGATAATCGGAATGGTTGATAAGAGAGGGATCATCATCTCCAGTTGGCGTTGATGCTAATGCAACATTCCGAAATTGCTTAATGTATCTGAGATGGCAACAATTTGTCCGTTAGTATTTTCTAAGAACCAAGAGACAAACCATGATTAGATTAACTGTGTTAGACATCGCTTTACCGTTTATATTCTTTTTCCTCGGTCGTTGATACGTTCGGATTAAGGCTTTTGGTTACCATCGAATCGTATACTGGAACATCTTTTTCTTTCTTCGTTTTCTCTTTCTCCTTATCCTTCTCGTTTGATGCTTGCTCTTGTGGTGGCGTAGTAGGTACAGCGAACCAATTTCTTACCCCACGGATGTACAATCTATTTTGCTGTGCTTGCCTTACTGTGAATGGACTGTAGTCATAATTTTCGTTGGGTACCCTATGCAAAAGAGGGATATGAATTAACATACAGATCGTCTATGAAATAGCATGCCATTTTCTTACGTAAATTGATTACATACTTGGCTGGAGCTGTGCTATTAATATTGTACGCAAAAAGTTTAGAAAACGACGTGAGTTCGCTCGGTTTATAGTGTTCAATCCAATATCCACAATACGGATCATTTTCATCTTCGTATTGAGGGGCTCTACGCGGAATTGTTTGATGTTGCGACAGTCCATCTTCTTTGCCTTCATTGAGTACGAGAGCGTCTTTTGTCCACCAATTAATATAACTAAATGTAAGAGTAGTAGCATTGATTGAGCATGTGGTCGGATTTTAAAAAGAGTATGTATTAGAACTTTGCATTACCTCCTTCTTGGTCTCCTAAACCTAGGATCTTCAAAGTGCAATGTAAAGTCACTTTCAAGTTCCCATAGAGACGGCTTGCCTTTCTGCGGAACAAAGTTACCCAAAAAGACATTTATAGCATCTTGTTTCTCAGCATCTTAATAATAATAATAATAATAAGGTAAATTATAAGTTACAGAAAAGACACATGTGTTGTAAATCGAGTGTCTGTGGCTTTTGACCAAGAAATTATTCCACAAACAAAAAGGTTGGCTTCCACAAAAACAAAATAAAATAAACTGTACTTACCGGTAAAAGCGTTATTGTAGTATCGTTTTATACTTTCAATAACGTCCCTCGATTGGTTTGACCAAGCATTGATTTTCCTGTATGCATCCATAGTACTCACCAAGTTTGATCCACCATACTGTAAAGCTATAGTGTCTCCCTGTACATGATACATCTCTGTCAACATATTGACCACATCAGAGTCATATGGAATAGACGGTGTGTCAATTATACCGAGAGCGTAAAGCTTATATGAGACGGAAATAGAAAGTTCGAAACAGGTTAATACAAAATACATAAAAGTATCAAGTATGCATACACATATAAGGTTGGATATATGATTCATTGATAGTAATATTACCTGATGCGCCAAGGCACATTTGCCAATAATAAGCTGGGCTGCGTTTGTGCGATCAAGACAGTCAATACAATTTGTGCGAATTACACCGTTCTGCCGGAAATGACGACGACGGGTTTGCGGCTTGCCCTCTCTGTGATATGCGTATGTACGACAGCCTTATTATATTATATTACTGAGTTTGATTGTTAATCCATAGATATGATACTTTACTTACTTTTCTTCTCTTCTCAACACATTTATAGATGGCTCTGGACCACTGTGAAAGAATCCAGTGTCAGCAATGAATTCTTCGTTAAACTTTTCCAAGGCACGGACTACGTCCTCATCGCTATTCGTAAACATCGAAATAAATGATACAGTCAGGATTTCTCGAATCAACAAGTTTATTTATGAATGCAAATCTAACTAACCTCTTCTTTGCTTTAGACATGTCCCACGCAACATATTTAAGACAGTTTGGAGGCAGAAATTGGTTCAGATATTCGATAGTTGCAGCAAATTCATCACCCAAGATTGATTCGCGCGGAGTCTTTTCTTTCATCTGTCAGTAGGAATGTAGAAAAAAGGTTCAGTTTATTGAGACCTGACGTCAATTTAATGCCGAGTATTTACCTTGATTAGATTCAACACTATTATCGGTGCACCGTATCTTTTGAACATGTTGTCAAAATGTAATGCAGCAGCCGAGAAGAATGGATCTCGGAAATTGACTAGTTTGAGAATAATGTTTCTCATTAGTCAATACTATGCTTGCATGATTGTTAGCGTATAAAAATCCACACGTACTTGATATTGGCGGCTTTGGAACCATATTCGTAATATCTTGCGACCAAAAAAGCGGTATTGATCCACGATGTTGGACATACGAAGAATAATTTGGATTATCAAACAGCTTGTTTCCAGAGAAATGGAATGAAGTCGTCGACATCTCTGCTACGATTTGCTCGCTTTCAACATCGTTTGCAACGTAACCCTATCGGCAAATGAAAACACCGAGTCAGTATGGCTACGAATTGAATAGGCACAAAAGCCAGTAGCTCACCTGATCATTTGTTCCCCTCTTACGAAATCGCGCACCAGCATAGTAACGAGACCGCCTCGCGATGAGTGTTAAAAAAATGTTACGCCCATAAACCGAGATCTCTAGTATCAAGCAAATGTGTCAGAGGAAAGTATGCACATCGCCTCGACAATTTATTCTCATATTTACTTACTCGACTGTGTTACAAAGCCGTAGATTACAGGTAATATCCAATCGGAGTGATTTTTTAAGCTTCTGAATCCAGTCTCGAGCAGGTAATGATTCCATACAAACATCTCGTTGTATGAAAAGTTACGACGATCCGGAGGACGTGTCATGTTATGCTGGAGTGTATGAGTAATGTCGTACGTATAGCTAAAGTAAAAGTTCTTGGCGAGATCTACATTCTGAAATGTAGAAATGTATCTGGAAAATGATTGTTTATTAGAAATGGACCAACCTGCTGTTATTATGAAATACGGATACAACCCAACACATATATTTACCTTTGCTCTTCGCTATTCTTCTCGGGTTTACTCTGTGAATTTATGCCCAGCAGCTTTGTTTCGTCAATATTATATATGTAATGACCACCAATCAAGGCTGCCGGACTTCTTTTCATAATTAAGGACATGTAAAAACCTTCCGTGAATCTGACAAATCCTAGCCAATTCGATCAATAGTTAGCCTGATAAACGAAAGATTGCTGAACGATTGCAGGCGACATACCTACTATTCCATACGCCTCCAATACCTTATTCAGACCTCCGGTGACTCTATTTCCTTCTCCGAGACCTGTTAAAATGTCATTGATCTCTTGTTTGGAGTATATTGCATCATCTTCTATAACGTTAAGTTCGGAAACGGAGGTGCGATCAATCTTTAATATTCGAAAACGCGTGTCGGTTTGATTGCATCCCACCATGTAATAGTACTACGCATTATATGGAAAATTGGGTTAGTATTTTGCAAAGACATTGAAAAATCGCAAGCACGCATTGTGTAGATAACGGTTTCGATAATTGGGATGCCTACTGCTTTTGTTTCATACAGAATAAATTTACTAAGAACCAGTCGGTCTGCATTGTTGGCTTCTTCAAAGTCAAAATTCGCTATGGAAGGCGGAGCAGACAATCGAGGTGACGGAAATTTCAAGGGCGACTGCGACCCAACAATCTCAGCGTGTGACTGAGTTGTTGCGACCGAGTAGCGAGGATTATTAGGTTCTGGCATAACTACAATTACTACGCAGTGCAGAGAAGCGGAGTGTGGGGATTCATATCGTTGTTTGAAGAACACGTGATCATACCCCAAAAGGAATTGGGTATACCGAGTATGATGTCAACGGCCCATTATTGCTTCGCCAGGTCTTGGAGAAAAACGAAATTAATTGAAAGCGAACACATCGAATAGTAAAGGATATAATTTGATAGGTAGAATTACAATGAACTTGTCAACTGTTGATAGCAACATTCAAAAGCGACTGGTGACCCAACTACCAATTTGCGTTTTATGAGAATGGAGTATTAACGCGTATACGGTTACAGCGACAGCATTAAACGTAATGGAAAAGAAAACACACACTCTCTGTTGGGGAAAGCCCATTAATATTAGAGAAATACAATTCCGATCTTCCATTCGGATATTATGTCCCAAACCTCTAATTACCATTTATTAAAAAACGTGTTGGGGTGGACAAATTGATGGGTAAATCTAATTGGTTACGATTGAAATATGGTTATATATTTTTATAGATTGCGAGACCATTGTTCATATCTACGTATCACCTGAAATTATAAAACGCAAGGGGCAGTTCTTACCTTGGTATTTCATAGGAAGCTCAACATCATCGTTGTAATTTTGGCATCTGGAACGAAACAAGTTTAATGGTTATTATGTATGGGGATAGCTCGTATACTCTTTCAAACAACCCTGCATATAACGACTATCATAAATAGGTGCTACTTTTTCATCTTACGATTCAATTGTTTAATAAAATCAAACTGCCTTTTTGCCTATAACAAGCTTTTTTCTGACTCCTTGTCGAGAAACTCTGAATACCGTTTAATTGGAATTCGCGAACTCGTAAGAATCCAACTGAATTATAACAATCCTTTGTTGAATGGCGACCGTGTCGTGATTGACAAATTAGTCGACATCTTATTGCACTTATTTTGAACCCCACTCAACACGAGCACAATATTGTGACGCTTGTTACAGAATATGCAAAATGGCGTCAAGAAGGTTTATCAACCAAGCCTCATTGTTTAAAGAGTTCCCGAAATCTTTTATGCTGCTTTGTCAGATTTTTCGTTTGCTTTTAAATATTAATAGTAATCATCGCTCATAGTTGATAATCGTGTTTACCCGACACGGACAGCCTAAACTTCTTTTGACAAAAGCAGGTTTCTATTGCTGCTTATCTTTTTTTATAGCTGACACAAACTAGAAATTCCATGCATTTCTTGTAATTGTGTTTCGATATTGTTATTGCAATTTCTTTTAAACAGCCGAAATAATGAGCAATAAATAGATTTTGATCTAGAATTATGCATTTACCCCGCACTTTGTGTCTTTGTCTGCTCACTTTTGTTATCTGTGCCGCTGCAATTGCCTTTAATAGCATGGTCATGTGGGATATATCAATAGAAAATTCTATAGGTCGGGTAAAGGTATATCCACTGAATGGTGGAATTAGATTAGTAAGTGTGGCTGATGGACCAATCAGGACTGCAAATCGGTGCTGTGCAAGGGGTGTGCAATGTGTGCAATGGCTAACGTTTTCTTTTTTACAATCGATATACGACAGTCTTTTTGTAATAACTATATGACTATTCCACCACTGAAATTAATTTATTTAGAGACATTCAAAACTGTTCACAAAACTCCTAGATTACCGTTAAATCCCTTATACCATTTAGATTAAGGTTATATGCAAATTCAAATTCATAGTATCGATACGTATATGGCTAATTTCCTAGATGAGGGAACAATTCCCATTACTATTTCACATTGCACAAACCGATAAATCTCTCAAAAATTGGCTTAATTTCATCTTTTTATTTCCTATAACGTCATGCTCATATTCTTTATTCGTTGTTCATAATTTACCTTAAATTTCCTATTTCTCTACTGGGTTGCTTGGTTTACTTTACTTTACTTTACTTTATTATTTTACTATCCATACATCCGAGCTACATAATCATACTCGTTGCAAGAATTACAATCGGAGGACATGATTATGTGAATAAATCTCGCAGCTTTAATTTTAATATGTTGAGTGAAAAGACATGCTTAAAACCGGCACAGCCAAGTTTACATTTACTGATAATCTTGATTATATATATGTAGATGGATATAACTAATATATAGACATTATAAACAGTACAGACAGTATAGCCGTATAATATATATATACACACAATAGTATAACGGTACCTTTTCTCTCTCTCTCTCTCTCTCTCTCTCTCTCTCTCTCTATCCCTCGCCACTGTATCAATTTTCCTACTTTGCCTTTCTTTTCTTTTCTTTTTTTTGGAATAAAAACTCAAAAATACACTCCACCAATTTCTCTCTCATAACCGTCCTGGTTTGTAACTTGTATAGGTAACATTTCATCTAGAAGCAATAACAATTGCATTGTATCTCCTACATCTTCGCACCCCAAATTGATATTTTCGCAGTTAGCCATACTAGTATAGGTCGTATTATCGCTTATATCTGGAACATACAAATCCGGGGTTTCGTCAGGAGACATGAAGCTTGTAACCGGCGAGATTCCAATATTATTAATGGAATCGGGTGCTATTGAAATGTCAGGATATGATGGGAGACATGAAAGACCAAAGATGTCAAATTGAGAGCTTGGAGGATAGTTAAACTCGGAAAATGTGTTGGGAGAAATGTTGATTAAAGAAAAATCGGTAGAAGGCAACGGAGTAGCAATAGGAGTTGTGGAGGGTGACGGTGGTAAAGAAGAGCTTACATACTCTACATGATTATAGTTGTTGACATTATTGTTGCCATTGCTATTGTCGCTGAAATTGGAATCGACGCTGTTATTTTTTTCCCCTCTTCCAAACTTTCCTTCACCCTTGAGAAAGGCTCTCCATCTTTTTGGTGCCTTGGCGGGAGTAGCTTTTGGATACAGACTGTAGTATAAATCCTTTGCTTCTTTGGCAATTCTCTTGTACTCGTTCTTTACGTTCGTTGGTTCGAGATCCCAGCTCTGCGATGCCATTGTAGATACGACAGTCATTGGAATTTTATATCCGACCGAATGAGCGGTTTCTACGAATTTGCGACGGTATATGATAAATGCGTTTGGCGGTTTAGTTGGAGTAGTTTGTCCGCGTGATTTCTTCACTATTATATCGTGGGGATCGATGAGTGGCGGGAATGGGAGTTTGATAATTGGAGTTGACTCTGAATGTTTAATGACTTGGTTTGGATGTATTGGGTCACTATTGTCTATGAAAATAAAGGGTCGAGGAGAAGTGGTGGTAGGAGAAGTTTCCTGACCGGTTGAGGAAAAGGTGTTTGTTGACATGTTTTCTGAAATGTACTAGACGTATTTATTATGCACTGGTGTAATTAATTGCTGGTATTTTTTTGTAATTGCTATTAAATAATTGTTCACTGATTTAGACACTTGGTTTGTTGATGTGGAGATTTGAGAGAACGTTCCGTTTATATCTCAGAAATTCCGTTACACCAAAATGCAATATAAATATTTAAGAATACTCGGCAGTGACTAAACAAAGAATGTAAGAAAACTTAAATTGAAATCTGTAAATAAACTTATTATTTCGTCAGAACCCCATTTTTGGTCGATTTTTGGTCGATTATTACTTTTAAACATAACAGCAAAAAGCAAGTAAAACGGCAAACCAAGACAGTATAATTCCGCAAGGCATTACACTCGAACGAGTGTCCTAATTACCATTATAACTTGCGTTACGTATCTTGCAGTACTTTACGATCTCATTTTTAAAGACTCGGTGAGGTTTCATTATACACTCGTTCCATCAAATGTTCAATTACTCGACTAGAAACACTCGCCACTCTTGCTTACAAATTGAGTGATACACAAGAAATGCAATCTCGGTTCAGTTGAATGTATGTGGTAAATTCGCCACACTGTGTACAACATACAGATATGCATTTTAAACAACGTAACACAAATAGTTGGCACGCACAAGAATCAGCGATGAAGATTGTTTACCCGCCGCGGACAAGGTTGGTAGTGTATGAATTAGTATCAGTTTATAAGACTGTTTATGTAACAAACCTTTTTAGACCCGTTCAAATTTACATGGCCGAACAATGTGCAATGAGATTTTGAATATAGTCTATCGAATATCAAATTAGTAATTGAATAACTGATTAATCATAAAAAAACTGCAACATACATTGTAATTTTTATATTATCCGTTATTGCTTATATAAGTTAACTTCATGTCTGCATTTAATTAATACAGTGACACGCTGTCCCCTATTTATTTTGTAAAATCCTTTCTTTGTAATATTGTCTTCCTAATTTCTACCATTGAATTGTTCTCATATTGGCCCCCTTGTATTGCGTATTCCTTGATTTCCCGAAACGAAAATTCCAACAGATATGCTAGATGATACCATAACACTAGCACGTTAATCTCCGATGTTTGATCCCCATCTTTGTTACAATGCTCTGCATTGGTTCATTTGCTGCAACACGGCCACGTTGTTTAAGTTATTTGATGTGCTTGTCAACGTCACGCATAGCCAGAGCGTATATCTATTAAAGGCAATTAATGTAATTGCGCACATGTGAGATAAAAAAGCAGGTTTTTGGACTCGCTCGTCGATAGTCAACGCGTTGGTGTATTAGTCAGAATTTTCAATTTTTTGTGCCACAATCTCGTGTAATACAAATTGTGCTAAAATTATTTTGGTAACAAACAATAAATTTGTATCACCGATAGCCACAAATAGTGGCTAGGTCTCATTGGTTTGATAGGATTAATAATGTGGCAAACCGTTACACGCTCACGTTTTGTGGCTGCAGGAATTTGAGATTGATGCCGATAAGGGCTATTTGGCGCACAAAGGATACTAAAAATAGGGAGGGATTGCTTACAAACCCAAATTTCCCGGTTTTCATGAATTCTGAATCTGAAAAGTCTAATTAAACTCTCGGCCAGCGTTTACGAGGTGTAACAATCAACGAGCATATGCAAGTTCGACAAATTCAATGAGATTTGGCTTCGGGCATACAAGTATAATTTAAGGCTATGTCTCCTGCCTGTCAATAATTTAGTATTTGTCATCATCCAACTTGACCATCTCTCGTTCGCAGCTGAGATCGCAGCACATTAGATGTGTGAATTATTACTATGGACCTTTCGCTTTGTCTCGCAAAGCCTGTTTAAGTCGTACTGCATTTTAATTTAGGTGACACAAAATGACCGATCGGATTCTAGAAATAAAATATAACTCTAGGCAAAGTATGTGTTCACGAAACATGTTCTCTTTCTGGAAAGAAATTCTTTCCAACTACAACGACATACAGTAATAGATCGAAGGAATGTACTTGTAGTACGAATTCTTATACTTTTGTTCTTCCTTGCAGCACATTTTTATCTTTGGATTGTAATCGAAAGCCTCAATATTTAGATTTGCGAAAGCGAGTGACAATAATATGTTGTTAACTAACTGGTATGCCTTCAAAATTCTCCAACTCGTACATATTGAAAGTGCGTTTAGTCAGCGCCTTTATCATAAACACTGCCTTATTCATTCAATTACTAATATGTCTTCATTGATATATGATTCTGCCGCTCGACTGCGACTTCATTGATATAGATAACTCTGCTCGTTACGAACGATCATCCACATTTTTACGAAATATGACATCATATAGCGCCTTGGTCCAAATTAGATTTCTGTAATACGCTCAACTTGCTAAAGAAACAAAAAGTCATTCGAGGATAGTATAGTATCATATGTGCCACAGCTTGATAACGAACAAGTAAAATCAGTTGTGTGCGATGTATTGCATTTTCAATTTAAAACAATCTGTGGTGGATTATTTTCTTGAAGAGCACATGGGAGTAATAAAAGAAAAGAAAAGAAAAAAGTAACCATTTAAATTCATTTACATTCTACTTTGTAAACTTTAACAAGTATCTTCGCCGCAGCTTCTTTTTAATTCATAGGCTGTTGTGGCTCTGCTAAAGAGGACGAACACTCACAAATATAGAAGCGGTACTCGCCGTACCCGTCCAACGACAGATGTAATAACCAATAGTAAGAAAACTGATTGTAGATACGATAATGGGTCATGAATTAAGAATAAAGTTAACAAAAATTCGGCATTTAGCGAAAGCTAAAATAAGCTGTACCCGATCAATGTCCCGTGCTATCACCGAGTATATGTACTATTATAAAGATTTACAAGTCCTGAAACGAATTCATCCGAATAGCAATAATACCCGATTGATGGGAATTGTTAATATCAACTGTCAATCTGGACATTTTCATTTGACCAAGAGTGGGAAGCATTAACCGTCGTGCATGTTACGTACGTATGAGTAAATTGACCCGTGATACCACACTAAAAGTAGCGCTTTGGAGAATATATACAATCATCAATAATTTACTACGCAAATGGAACACCAAGAGTGGTATGCGCAAAGAATGTATCTCTCTTTTGTCATGCAATAATTTATTTAAAAGAGTGACTTTGAGTTTAACACTGTCCATCACAACTTTAGTGCAGACTTGCATATACGACGAACCAACATTGCAAACTTTTTAAGATTCTTTTTGACATTGTCTCGCTTATCATCTTCAGTATCCATCGCCGATTGTGTACTTGTCTTTTCACTCTGTGGCTTGAAGACACTTGGTTCTTTGTTCTTGCTGCTAGTACCCATATCGTTACTCTTGTCATTGTTCTGTACTCGAGCCTTTCCTTTAGCTTTATGCGTTTTCTCATTCTTCTTTTCGCTCTTACTTGGCCCATCTCCCAAAATTTCGAGATCAATAAATGCGGCAGACTCCCACTTTTGTCGCGACGGAAAAGCTTGATTTAAAAACTTTCCTACAAGCGGCCGTAGCACTGCTGGATGTTCTCTCGTTGAGGCTGTTCCGGTGACGAATCTGACTCTGGGAGTATATTTCAATAAGGGCTCGAGACTTTGAAAGGCAGTCAGGAGACATTGGGCTTTGACGCGATTGCAGCCATGAAGATCTATCAAGATGCAGAGGGGAGGTGTCATATGGTATGGACGAGCAATGGATTCTAGACGAATCATTTTTGCTAATGGATAGTCACACAGGTCTGATTCCTGTAAAATTGAATGGTGGAAAGACGTTATAGTTGGCGGCGATAAATATTTGATAATATCCAATAAATATGTCTAATAATGCCCCCCCTCAATATAGCATACCGTAACAAGATTCCGTAATTGTTCAAGAATGGCAATATCCATATTTAACTTTTCTCTATAACTATCGTCTTCCTTCTTCTTCTTCTTCTTCTCCTTGACCTTTTCCAGTTTTTTCCTGGGTTCTTTATTTTCTTTATCATTCGCAGTTTTTTTCTTGTTTGTCCTTTTCCCGCCATTCTTGGATTTCTGCTGTCTCTTATTGACAGGTTTAGTAGCTTTACCACCAGGTTTCTTATTAGGGAGATTACTAATATTGGCCAGTTTATTTTTTTGGTCATTATTGGTTTTTTTTGCAAGAGTTGCATTACTGCCCAATTTTGTAACATTGATATACATGCTATCGGTTGGTCTGGGTTCTTTGCCAATGTTGGACTTTTTCTTTTGCTTTTCAAAAGCAGTTGCCTTGCTGTCTAATCGAACGACAGGATTACTTGATGGACCGGGTTTGCTTGCTCCATTATTCTTTGAATTCTCAAAAGCAGCCCCTCTCCTACCGCCATGTTTGATATTTGCAATGTTACTTGTCATGTTCGATGGACCAGGTCTATTTTCTTCATTGTCCTTGAACTTTCTTTTGTTTTGAGAAATAGTCGCTTCACTACCAAAGCTAATGTTGGGAATATTGCTATTCTTCACAATTGGCAGATCGGGTTCTCTTTCATTGTAATCAAAGTTCTTCTTCTTCTTCTTGGAGATGATCGTTATGCCGCTCAATTCGGTGTTGATAGTACTATTCATAATATTAATCAATCTGGGTTCTGTGTTATACTTGGACGTTAACTTTTCCTTTTTGGAATTAGTCGCTCTGCCCAAACCTGTGTTAGCAGTGTTACTACCCATGGATTGACGTTTAGGTGGTGTGTGGTTGATGTTTTCGGTAGATTGTGTTCGATTGTCTATATGTGATGTTAATCTTGAGATTCTTGCTCTCGTTGATTATATTTGGCGGTGCTTTTACAGCGGCTTTAAATTTAGCAAAACGAATGAGTGTTTAGAATGTTTTCTCATAGAAGAATGGACAAGTAGTGAAGACCTGCTCACCCTCTACTCAAAGCCATTGTTTGTGTATTTATACATATAGGTGCCATTGTGTCCCATTCAGGTCATGAGGAGGATATTTGGGGGGTGTTGTTTGAGAACGATATACTTGGCGATATTTGTGTTTTCGGGTTTAAGATAGACAACGAACAGTAACAACGGCAATAATATAACTACTGTTGTAGAGTGTGTACTATTAATAGTATTCGATACTTTTCTTACAGCGATGCAAAGTTTCAAAAACAAACCGTCTTTATTTCACTAGTTGAAACGACTTGCTTTACACAGTACCTAACCGCTTTACTACTTCACTTCAAGTTGAACGTTTCAAACCACGAGATAAATTCGAATATTAATATTGGCACATAACCGTCCATGCTACTTATTATGACAAACAAGACATTTTGACAAAGCACATTTATGTTTAATATTACACAGGGTTGTGTACCCAGCTGGTTATACAATGGGGGTTATAGAGGCGACTCTCAGTACATGAGAATTTTATTCCAAGTACCGTAATAATTTACAGGAGAATGAAGAAAAGAGCTTCATATTCGAATTAAAATAAGAATAAAGTGAATTTTAAGAGTAGAAATCGAATATAAATGTTATTCGTGTTAATATTGTATAAGAATTTAATTAATGTACATCTAGAACACAGAGTGATCGAATAAGTATATTTTAGATAATTTTTGATGCATAGAAACGAAGTACACCTTTTTTTTCAGATACAGGAGGACATGTGTTCTATTACATGTCTTTCGATGAGTTACAGAAATCCAGATTCTTGCAACAGTCTTGCAATCTTCTCATCTTCACGTTCTCTATATTTATTAAACAAAGAATCTCAATACCGGATTCTCGCTTATAACATATAAATTGACAGATATGTACCAACAAAAGGAAGCATTCCTTAGTTACCTTGGCTCCATGCTCAGAGACAGAGCATAGAGATCACCTACATCACGACTATCTTGAAGATGGCTTTTTATAAAGATCTGAATCTCTTGCACAGGAGTCAAATGGTAAGGCACAGCTTGGTATTGTTGGATTTCCCGAATGACTTCAGCCGTCTTCATTCGTTTTGAAAAATTGATTAGATTCCGATTCTTTTTCAAGACGTTCGGATTACCATCCTCAATGAACGTCAAGTCCGTAAGATAAACACCTGGAAAAAAATTACAGGCGTTCAAAATCACCTTTACATATAGACAAAGACAATTAAACAATTATCAAATATACATACCCAAAAATGGAACACAAGGCGGATTAACACTGTGCAGTTGCGCTCGATAATCTAAGAAATTCTTGGTCGAGTTCATGACTTTGTTTAACGCTTCAAGGTTCTGTATTGTCCTAGCATTCACCATCTCCCAAGTCCTCTTCAGACGATGGATAGGCGC
This sequence comes from Paraglomus brasilianum, assembly GCA_910592345.1. Lineage (NCBI taxonomy): Eukaryota > Fungi > Glomeromycota > Glomeromycetes > Paraglomerales > Paraglomeraceae > Paraglomus > Paraglomus brasilianum. The sequence goes on from CAJVPI010000385.1 coordinate 19,986, forward strand.
AGAATTTAAACCAGAAATAATTGCCGTAAGTGAATTGAAATTGTTTAGAATTCGGCATTTTTCGGCAACGGCTACAAAATGTTTTATCAAGTTGCATCGCTTTTTGATTTCAGATTGATGTAATATCGATTCTGCGACCCATCCAGTTATCTAGAAAGAAAATGTCAAGTATAAATAAAGTAAGATTATATAGAACTATTCTGGCGGCAATGCTCGAACGATTTTCTCTCTCATCGTACACACCTGATTACTATTAACTATCATTGCCTTGATATTCTCGGCAATCTCGCCACCCTCCTCTCGACTCCAAGCCTTTCCAAGGCATTCAACTGGACGAATCTTATTATACAATTTTGATTCAATAAGAGTCAACTGTCTGGCCAATTCCAAAGGGTCCAAGTCCACGAATCTAAGCTTCTTCATGTTCCTTGGAAGATTCGGTGGCGGCGGCTGGATCGCAGTACTAGGAACTAGCCCCTTGAATGTTGCGTCTTTCGGTTGTTCTTTCTATTAAGTTGCGAATAAGTGTAAGAAAACTACATTTCAATGAACCTTCTTCAATGGCAGCTCAATATACGTACCCGCTTGTCGATAACTTTTATCAAACTATTGGCTGCAAATGCCATATGCTCGTACATAACCGTACTAGCAAACTCTCTCATCCTTTCCAAACACTGTGAATCTGCTTCATCGATATAATATATTTCCAACCAACTCTTCATAATGTTAAACACTCTCAATCTGATCGGCGTCTGTTTTTTCTCTTGCCAAAGCTCGTTCTCTTCTGAAGTCAAATTTGGTGATGGTTGTATCATGAATCTCTTCACAAGCAAGTCAAAGAACTCCTCCGTGGTCGTGAACGATCGGTACGTCAACAAGAACGTTGCAATAAAGTTCGAGTCCAACAAGTCGTGCATTGTCAGTCTTTCAACTAAAGCTCTCAAAGTACCACCTTTGACATGTCCCTCTAAATTAAAAACTATCTCGGATTGGTCATAATCGTATTTCAAAAAGTCCGGCTTTTCTTCTCGTTTCTGTGATGTTGCCAGTGCGGGATCGTGGCCGAAAAATCTTATAAGTTTTTCGTCTCGGGGCGATTTCGCTCCCGCTGGGCTAAGTGTGGGATCCTATGGTAGAAGAAGAAAAATTACGATTAGAATACAAACTTGTCATCAAATGAATATAGATAATTTTTGATAGCAAAAATATATGACTCTTACAGCAAACATGTCCCCAATAGCTGTCTGACTTCCATTGGAAGACGGCCCCGCATCAAACTCTTCCGTTTGGTTATACAAGTTGTCGTCTGATATTTGTTGATCGGCTACTTCATCTTCTGGTACGGTTTCCAATGCTAATGTTTTGTGCTCAGTTCCAACTTCTGCTCTCACAGTATTAGTCGGAGCTTGACTGCTTGTCTCACCAACTTGTTCAGGAGAATCTTTACCAGAATTCACCTTAACCGTTGCATCAACGGTATTACTACCTCGCCGCATGTTGCTCTGCATCCGTTGTTGGTCCTGAGCGTCTTTCTCTTCGATAAGGAATTTAGAAGCAATAATCACATCTTTTACCGACTTGTCAACAATAGTAGTTGTGAGATACACTTGATCCATGACATTTGGCGGTGCTAATGGGTCAGTCGCTGATTGAGTGTAGATAACCAGTCCAGCGACATTATGATATAACGCCTGCTTGGCAATTTTAAACTCGTTAATTGACCCTGCGCTTGACTCGTCCAAATCTTCGAGATTAATGTCTTCGATCAGAGATAGAAATTGTCCAACTTGAGTAACAACTTGACGAGTCTGCGAAATCATTTGCGGAGCAAAGGCTGTATTTGTAGGGGCATTGGTGCGTAGAGCATCTACAGCCTTGCGAAGATGTGACAAGAGAAGATTAATCGCTTTATTAACATTGCGAGAAATATGATCAAGCGAAGCAAGAAGATCTGGAGTCAGTGAACGTCCGGGGAACATCGTAGGTGAATTTGGTTGACCATCGAACTCTTCACCACCAGGTCCTTTGTAATGCCGTCCATTCTGCGTTGGAGGCAAGTTATTCCCACGCCATGCCCCACCAACAGGACACTCGAGTATCTTGGGGTCGACTCTCTTGATTTCGACAAGATGATTAGCAGCTTGAACAAATGACTTTACCGCCGCAAGTACTTCATCAGCATCATTTTTCATTTTCTGAGCTGCATCTGGCGGAGGCCATACGCCGGATGCCACTTTGGTGGATAGGACTAATTTTGATAGAGACGCCATGATACATCTATGATATATTTTTAGACTTCGGTTTGTACGAATTGTAGGTGATTCTTTTTCTACTGTCCCCGATGCATACAGCATAATGCGGATACTCTCTACGACAGAATTAGTGCATATAGTATAGGAATACTTTTGTGATTCTTTCACTGCCATATCCAAATGATGGATGGCAAGATAGACATTACTAGAGAGAGACTCCCAAGTAAGTGGTTCGTTTGTGTTACTCCCAATCAAAGAAGAAGAAGAAACTTTTTTAGCTGGCAATCTTGCATCATTCAGGTCATCAACATGCCGGTCTTCGTGGGGTTCATTCTGATTTTCGGTGGTTATCGGTGAAGCATTTATTAACTGACCTGTTTGCATATCGACGTTATCGAGACTCCAGGTGGTCTCGTCAGTTATCACATTAAAGTAATATGGACGCCCTGTGTCAGTGTATTTCTTGCCCCAATTGGGTGGCAATGTTTCAGTTCCGTTTACGTCTTCCTGTTGTTGTTGTTGTTGCTGTTGTTGTTGCTGTTGTTGTTGTTCTCTTTGTTTAATTGTCCCAATAGTACTAGTACTCAATCTGCTTCCATGTGAACTGGCAATACTTTCCTCGTCGACAGCAGCAGCATCATCATTTACCGCCTCCTCTTCGATACTTAGATCATGTCCGTTAATGTCACCGTCAACTTTATCTTCAGGATCCGAACCGCTTGAAGCAGTAGCATTTCCTCCACCTGGATAAGTCCATCTAACTTCTTTTGTCATTGTGTTCAAATAGTAGTAAGTGTTTCCGTCCTCGGTAGGTTGTCGTATCCAGTGTTCGGGCAATGGTGCCCGTACAGAACTAATGGATCCGGAACGGGATTCACTTGAGCGTTGAGCGTGACCGTTTGGAGGGCCGTTGCTGGGGCTTTCACCGTGAGGCGAAGAAGCGTCGCGTACTGAAGGTGTAGTTGTGACCGACTCATTGTCATCACCTGGAAGTTCCCATGCAGATTCTCCTGTCCGGGGATTAAAATAGAATACGTCCCCATCAGGGGTCTGTTGAGCTACCCAATCGGACTGAGAAGAACGAGCAGAGCGGATGTTCGTGTGAGAATGAGAGTATGAAAAAGAGTTGGTGAGAATGAAAGCAGGTAATTTGCTAGGTTAATTCAAATAGGGTCGCACTAGCGAACAAGAAATAGTGAAATTCCAATTATTGATTTTATACAGTCGTGAAGAAAGTACAGGCTCATTTTGCTATCACTACATTAGGCTGTAAAGTCATTACAGTGTTACGCTAATATTAAATAGGGTACTGGTCTCTCGTTGAAGGGAACAATCACGCCGTTTGCACCTCAACTCAAGCAAATGGCAATCTGCAATCCTTTTTTCTTACAAAGCTCTCCAACCGCCAAACGTTACTTCTCGCATGTTCAATTCTTGCAAAACCCTTACCTTGTCCTCGTCGTCTAAAAAGTCATCGTCGTCTTCTACTGCAGTTACATAGTTACTTGGAAACCAGCCACGTTCGCCATTACATAAACCATCCCACCAGCCAGATTCCAAGCGCGTGAGCACCTGTATTATGTCGTCCCTTCTGAACGAGAGGCTTGAAGAGTCACTTGAATTAAAGTCGTATAGGGCCTTTACAAATATTACAGAACTAGTCATATTTGGGTTATGGACTCTTTTTTTTTTTTATCGTTAAGTAAGTAAACTAAGGAAGTGTATATGGTCAGTAGGTAATTTTATACAAGAAGGAGTGGAGGGGACGTGTGAGTTGACGAGTATGCCGGATGATTTTTTTGTTCTTTTTTATACCCTCATATCTGAAAATGTGCCTACTAATACTAATCACTTTGAGTTGTCATACGCATTCCACCAATCGCTCCATCATTATTCGATTTGCACTATTACTGTTCCATATTAATATTTACGTCACCTAAGCCGATCGACACTTACATATCGTTGACATCCATAGCAATAGTATTATTCGCTGCATTAATGATGCTTATTAGTGTTGATAATTAATAATAGAAAATTAAGACAAACAATAAATTATTTTGGACATATGATTTTTTTATTAATGCCCATATTTTCTCTTAATACTTGGTATGCTTTTAGCTTTGTCTGAATTTAGAAATCTATGGTAAACAACAATTTCCGATTCTGTCAACGAACCCCTTAACTCCCTCATCGATAGCAGCGAGATTAAGATGCCTTCAACTTCTGTCGCACAATTTCTAAATTAAACTGTGTGAAAATTCTGAATATTGGTTAGACGCACCAGACGACAGTAAAGTCCATAAGAAGAGTGTCTACATCTGTTCTAGTACAACAATGCCCAACAACTGCTAATTAGATTTACATGTTGTGGTCGTGTAACAACGGCCGAAGGTGATGACCGAGAGTAATATGACCCAAGCACGCTAATCATGAGATCCAAGATTAATTATGGCATAGTGATCTCCTTGTTATCGTGTCCTTTGTTGCGCGTTCATTTTTTAGTGCCGAGCACAGTGTTTCATATTATTAGGGAAAGAGAGACATGCTGGAGGAGAAATGCTTGCATATCTAAATAGACATCCAATTAATTAAGAATTCAATAATGCTCTACAGTGTGTGGCAAGGAAACACGTATTGTTGTTATACGAGAGAAATTGAATCCACAGTCTTTACTGCTGAAATGAAAACGTAAAACTACGGGTGTACGGACTTTTCGACCCAGGATTTACTATCGTTTCACGATCCAAACATTTTGTTTGGCAACTCGTCGATCTCTCGTGCCAATTGCATTAAGGTTAGCGGTAAGGTCATCGTTGGCTTAATTGTTAAATAAAATGCATGGGCGGGAACGACATCGCCGTGAGAAAATTAAATCAACATGTTTGCTGAATACTGCCACAATACTAGCAACAACAAGAACAGGAACATACGCAACACTAGGAACATCCGCAATACGAGGAACATCCGCAACGCCAAGAACATATGCAACACTAGGAACATGTACGCAACACTAGGAACATACGCTGAACGCAAAACTCACTCCACAGGTTGTATACAACTAAACGTATGCATAACTGTTGTAATAATCATTTTAGCAGATTTATTTACAAACGGGGAATTTTCGTGCATGTTTTCCTCCCTCGTCCAGCACATTATAAATGACAGCCGCACAGCAGTCGACTTGCTTACTGGAATTGTGTTCCAAAATTGACCGAAGGATGTTGTTTGCTAATTGACAAGTTTCCGACATTTTTGCTAGATCAATACAATTATGTAAGCGTTTCATACATGGTGCGACAAACCATATCAAATTCTTAAACTTGGGCTTTTCTCGCCGAATGTTATAAATAGAATCGAAACACAACTCTGTTGGTCATACATACTGCCAATATTACTGTGTCGATTTTCAAGTCAATAATATTTAACTATACTTACGTGACTTGATAAAGTTCGTCGGATAAATGAAGAAATTTGAAATGCATTCAATTATATGCGTGTAATGATTAACATTATCATGAGATAACATCATATTTAAATCTATTGTTTGTCTTTCGTTTGTGATTCCCATTATCGTCACTTACACATTGGTACGGCTATTATTATACATTATATCGCTCTATTAATGAACCGTCGTCTATTGGTCGATAATCAGTCAGACGCTTAAGATGCGAGCACGAATGTTGAGTAAAGTAAACAAGTTGCGAGTCATAATCCAGAAAAAAAGATCGTAGATTGCAATCTGGACTCTTACTGGACTGTGTCATGGAAAATTCAATAAATGTTGGTTGTGTGTTCAATATCCAATATTACAGTGATTACAGCAATAAACAAACAGTTGGTCCAACCAATCGGACATTAAACCGTTTGTAGACGATAAACCAATACATCTTTCAGTGATGTAGGTAATAGCAATACAGCAATAACAATATACTACACAGATAATGATGGTTCGGGGATTCGTCCCGAACAACCCGAATTACTCTTCTTCACGTGTAACATGACGAATATGACAATGAGAAGTCAGACGATCATATCCCAAGTTGTACGTCCTTACCGTTTACTTTATTCTACTTATTATTATTATTGTTGTTATTATATCCTGGAATCGTAATCGTGCAGCTAGTTCTAAACAAGCACGATTCTGCTAGACTGTGTCTACTAGTGCATGTTTTTCATACAGTTCAACTCCATCAATCGAATCATACTCGGCGCATTCGCACATGGGTTATAAGTTATTATACAAAACTTTTTTGTGTAAACATTTTACTTAAAACATTTGTTCGATTTTTAAAATCATACCTTTTTATTCGGCATGCCAATAATAACTTTTTTTGGAAAATGGAATCGAATCGAATATCTTTACTCCTCACCAAAGTTCGGATATTTGGGACATTTTTCTTAATAATAATTGTAATTTTCAATTGGTTTGATAGCCAAGCCAATCGGAACATGGAAGAGCTTTCTTAAGAAACATCTGCTGCAGAAACCGTATATCGTTGTCCTGTTGAAACTGCCAATAATTTTTGATGCCTTGCCGATGATTCTCTTTCATCCTGAAATACCAAACACATAGACACTTCATCTTTGCTGTTTCGGAAAACTTGGATATAAAAGTCTTGGAACAGTGATACAGGGACACTTTGATTACCGTGAACATATGATTCAGTACGCCAATCTCGAAGATTCCCCACTATTGCAGATATAACGTGACCATTGTCGTACAGATAATTACCCAATTTGGGGCAACTTGTACACGATAAACCTCGATTTTGTCACACATTAAGTGCAGTGCCTGACCAAAAAGCGAAAGTCATTATTGATAAGAATTTTCGTTTACAAAATTTCTATTATCTGTATTTATTAACACTAATTAGTATCGTTTTGAAGCTATTACTATCGATTTTGATATTTAATCATGAATTTAAATCAATGACTACAATGAAGCTGTTGTTCGATGAAACGGCAACATTAAGTAGATCACACAGCATAGTCTTACATTCGGTAATTAGTCAGCAAACCCCGCTAAGACGTTTCAATTAGTTGCTTATTTTCTGAAAAGTAAAAACTGATGCACCTTTGTTTTTAGATTTAAATTAGAAAAATTAAATGTAGTTACAGAGTATATACAGACAATCCAAAACGAGACGAACACTTTTTCGATCATGTCAAAAAGAAGTGAAAATTTGGTTAGCTTTAAATAAAAGAATTATCATGTTTGCGCATTTTCCGATCTAACATATTGTTAATGAATTAAGATCTGGGGAGGTTTGCAATTCTGCCTCTCTTGTAAAAGACCGATTTCGTTCATAAAATTTGTTGTGTTGTCGATGACTCGCAATTCGTATCATTTTTAATACAGCATCGTAACAGCAGTCATTTTTGTAATTATCGACAAATACGAGATGCTTGATTATGTCAAGGAAATGAAAATGAGAGACTTTCACATGATTTTATTGGAATTCGTAGACCGTTTTCGTCGGATGAACGATGATCCTGTCTGATGTACGATTATAGTCATATTAATATGTAATAGATCTGATAACCGAGGTATTATGGAGTGCAAAACTTTCCAAGGAATCGTGCGCTTGGTGTTGCTCATCAGGCTCACTACATTAATCTCTCGGTTTTTTATTATTAATTAATTAACATTCCTCGAAACGGTTTGTACGGTTTTGCGTTATCTTTAACCTGCGCTTATCATTCGCTCTTCTCGCCTGCCAAGACTATGGGAAAACCAAATTTACGTTCTTGGCTTGTTTATGCATAATGTTTGTGATTTTAACGGGAATGGTGGTATCGTTGCACTAAGGCAATCTAGTTTTTTAATTAGTGCTTTCTAAGCAAATTCTCAAGATTTTATTTTAGTTTGCTAAAATGAATATCCGAAAATTTTCACATAACCACCAATGTGAATACTGCGTTCTGATTTACTAATCCTGTAATTAGTAAATGCAAAATAGACAGCAGTCAAAGGAATTCATTGGAACAAGACCACAACTGTTCACAATTAGGTAAACGCTACGAACAATTAAGATTGTATTGACAATAATCTACAAAATTATTTTTGTTTTGCCATTCTCCATAGTATGGTATACGGCAATACGGCATTTTAATTTCCACAGTTCGCTCGCAATCAAATATAACCGAGAATAGAACATCACAGGAATTACCAAATATGTCAACCCACCATGATGGGTCATGACTTAACAATATTGTCCCATTATCCGAATTAATTCAAGGCCACACATTGTGATCTCAGAATGTTTCGAACATAACGATTAATCAATGTTGTTTTTCTATAACTTGCAACAAATTTTATTTGTCAAATGCTTGGCAACCAAATATTTAGCGAGATTTGGATACGATGGCAGCAAGTTGAATGTGAAATCATTTGTAAATTGTTTAACGTTAAAGTTGCCACCTTTCTAAATGGTGGGATGGGATAATCGACGATTATTATGATTGGAATGGTTGATGTATGCGTTTGTGCTCGTGAATGCAAAACAACATTAATACTCGATTGGAATTGCAAGTTGTGGTAGTCCAAGTTTAAATGCTATATGAACTGTAAATTATTCAGGTTTCAAATATCCTGGAAACAGACAGTTTAATATTGTTGACAATGTTGCTATGCTAGGATCCATGGCAATCAAGAATGGAAGAATTAGGCGGGGATAGTACTGTTTGAATATCACGCGCCACAGTTAACTAATTCTATTGGCTGGCGTGCGTTTGCGATGGTAAAAGCTACGCAAATAGAATTTCTAATTGGTAGTTAATGGGTTATGGTATTGAGATACTATTTTTATGTCAAAAATAATACGATAAGCTGATGTCATAAAAACCACAAAATGCTCACCTATGTAGTATGTGCTTTTTTTTTATTACTTTCAGGACTTACCCATAAAAAGATTAGTCTTACGATTTTTAGACGTAAACGGGCAGCTCTTTTTACGTATCACCCGGTAAATCGGCGCTCATCGTCCGCTTGCTTGCCTTAAGTTATGCCAGTATCTCTTATTATTTTTAGTAAAGACTAGACTAAGACATTCATTACGTATGTTCCCTCGGACATTGGACCAAGGAACAGGTTTACATCTTTCCACTAATTTTGCCGTACACATTATGTCAAATAAGATATACGTGATTGACAAAATTCAACGCAAAATTCAGCTCAAATAAAGTAATATGTTGTTAGGTAAGTAAACTATTCACGATGAATTTGTTTTTTAATTCACTGCTTGCATGATGATAGCCACACGTAAATAGTTTTTGAGTTATGTTGGGAAAAAAAACACCGTTAATTGTGTACTAGGCTGTGCAGCATTCATGTATAGATTTAAGTACTTTACTTTCTTTTCGACCAGTAGTTTTCTTAGTCTACAAGTTCTATTTTTCTCCTTGGATGTAAAGCCCAAAAATCTTGTGTGGCGATTTTGCATCGAGATGGACGGCAACAAAGATATTGCATTGCCATTTCAATACCAGAACTTGACGTAAAGCTTCTTCCGCGTCTGCCTTTATTGAATAAGTGAAATGCGGGGTTTTTTGACAGCTGTCAAGCCTTCTGTAACAACACTCTTACAATATCAAAATAATCTCGCTGATGTAGAAATTACCGGGATTTATAACAATTAATAATGACAAACAATTTTGTAAGGAGGGGATTTGATACCGACCGTACTAACTGGGTAAATAATAATAGAGAAATATAGTCTCGCAGATGAAATATGGCGACTCGAACCCGTCTCTGGATTATTATATCGCCCACGAACAGAAAAATTTTATTAAGGTATTTAATTAAGTAAACTTGTTTGTAACAACATGAAGAACATATTTGAAAATCTTTATGTAAAAATAATAGGATTTTTTTTGTTTTATACAAGTAATAACAAATTTTTTTGAGTTTTGAATTTTTGAAATTAGACAACATTTTAATAAGATAACTCATTAAATTGCCGTAAGTAAATTTGTTTCTCGTATAAAAATACATATATTTGTAAACTTTTATCTAATTATATTAGAAAAGAAAAATTCCAAAAATTTTTAACACACTGTATGTCATATTCAAGTTTAACAGCGCGTCGAGACGTCAAGTTTGCTTTTTTACCATACCTTATTACAATAAGACGCGTATTTGGAGTTAAAATAGCGAATAGTATCGTTCCGTTTAATTATTCTTTACGTTAAACATGATTTCTTCTGAGCGAGTAATATCCGTTTATTGAACAAGGTGTAAATGTAAAACAAATAGTTTTCTTTACTCACTTTTGTTACGAGAGGTTTAAAAAGTATTTTAAATTTTTTATTTATAGTCTTTTCGTTCGAACGAATCAGTTTCAAGATCGCTTGCAATAAGCTAACAAAGTTTTATGACAAAATGTTTCGTTATGCATTAAATCGATATGTAGGGTAAATCGTGGTTATTTACAATTAGGGACCATATGTTTGGACAGACTTTTAGGCAAACATTCTAAATCACCATCAATGTCAGTTTCAGAAATTTAAGCATAGTTAGCTTACTATCTCTAAAGCTTCTAATGAACCATATCATAATCAAGCATTATGCTTATAATATTTATTCCAAATATGTAACACAGCATCTTTACCATATTTCATATTTAATATCATTAGGTAAATGAATACCAATGATAATGATTAATCTTTGTAGTTCTTTTAAATGAAATATTTTTTGAACGTCCAAATGAGGAAAATTGTTATTAGATATATAAAAAGCTCCTAAATGAATATTGTTAGTTAATATTAAATCAATATCTGTTAGATAATTGTCACGATAAGAAAATTCAACTATTTTCTTACATCTGCTAATTATAATCTCTAACAAAGTTAATTCGTTCTCTGATAAATTTAATTGAGTTAACCACAGATGAATTTTTAATTTAATCTCTTTTTCTGAGCATAGATTTTCCTAATCCCTTTAGTTTCGTATTCATATTTTAAGACAGCTTTGCAGTGCACACATTATATAATAATAAGCAATTCTCATTTCTTTACCGGAACTCAGAAGCTAAAGCCAATTATTTACATAACACGGTTGTTACTAACATTAATATTCCGTACTATTGAACAACACTTTCCAAGTAGAACCATTAATCGACACAGGTTCATCTTTCTTTGCATATTTTATAGTGCCTTTCCACTCATCAGGATCAATGACCACATTCACCAGAGTCAAATTGTAAGAGCGATTTCCAAAATATTCACGCAACGTAACTTTGGGGCAAAGATTGACCATGAACATCTGGCAGTCATGGAGCCTTCTGAATTCTTCAGCATGCTCACAATGTTTGTCGAATTCTTTCTCACTAGTACTAGCTGCAATGACTAGTTCAAAGCCATACGAAGTCAGGATGGAACCATTTCGAATGAGAAGATCCAATTGCTGTTTACAATCTTTTTTACTGCACTCTTCCTTATCGCGCTCTTTAACTTCTACCAAGGTTTTATATTGCAAGAGTGGGTATGCCAATGGGAGCAAATTTCTGATGATGGTGGCGAATTCGGATTGGAATGCATACTCTGATGGATTTCTATCAGCATCCAAGACTTTTGAATCATAAAGGTGATGAATGTATAAGTTCTGTATGGAAAGAGGGTACTTAGTCAAAAAATTCCAATATTGTTCTGTTGCCAACAATTTTCTGCATAGTACCCACCTCAATTACACGTGCCAACAACCACTGAGGATCAAGTTCTTTTGCATCCAGTGCACTCTGAGATAGATAAACTGTATGCATGGTTATGCTGGAAAGTATCAAACTGCAGAGTATAGGATGTAAATAGCCGATTTTGCTATTTACTACGGAATTGTTTAATTGGTCAAAAATTCACTCCCATGTATTTTAGAGTTG